>OVBI01000042.1:0-229174 GCA_900406495.1 Sisymbrium altissimum | reverse complement strand
AAATAGCGACTAACAACTGAGAAACTTAAGTTATCAGAAAATTTTAATTTTTCGATAAAAAACCAATGACAATTTCCAAAATTTTTCCGAGTCTCCGAGAAAGTTCTGACCACCTCCGCCTGTTCTCGTGAAATCCTCCGGTTACCGTCGTCTCAGTTCCGATGGTTGATGCTGTTGATAAATTTTCTCGCTATTCAGTCCTCTTTCTTGTAGTGTCATATCGATAGACAGTTTCTCACCATACTTTGCCAGAACGATGTAGTAGATGGCTTGGAGATCAAAATCAAAGACGGTGGAGAGTAGATTAAAGCTAAGCCATCTCAAGACTCTTCTTTCCTTGTTATGGCCGGAGCTTCTCTTCATGTAATTATAATTAAGCTTCCATGAGACTTGAGTTTTCATCCTTTTAATATCTTTATCTATGTGATCAATACATTAAAATATGGTTTTGCAGCTACTATTGAATGGTGGGGTGTTTCCTCCGCTTCACCGAGTGCTTATAACTGGAAAGAAAGATCGTTATGTGGCTGGACTGTTCTTGCCTCCTAAAGAAGGACTGGTCATAACTGCGCCTGAGGAGATAATAGATAATGAAGATCCTCGTCTGTATAAGCCTTTTAGTTTTGAGGCTTACTTGAAATTCACTAACTCACATACCAAGGGGAGAGATCTATCTACCCTAAGACCTACTGTGCCCTTTAAACATTTATGATGCCCTGCGAATAAACAAAAATACTGTCTTATTTGATCATGGTTGTCCACTTGTTCATTTCCTCTGGAGCTGGTTTGTTGTTAAGTGCGCATTGCCTTGTTGCTCTTGCGCTTGTAATAAAACCTAATTTATAGAAACTCCATAATTGTTCTTTTTAATGATTTTTCTTGTGAAAAAGTTTATATACATTTATAATTTAGTAAGCCTACTTTAAGTGGTCATTTTAATCCAGTTTTATTCCAATTCTTTAAAAGTAAAAAGGTCTACAGTCGAGTAAACCGAGAATATCGGAAAAACAACTAGGTATCAAATGAATTTTGGATAGAGCCCACGCATACGGCACTGGAAGACATTAAAAAGAAACATGATTTATGGTCTTATCTTCGGCAGTTTGGCTGCACAAATAAGGCATTGAGAACTGACCGAGTGTTTTTTAAATAGTGTTAGCCATTGCTGGCCATGTGAGAGAACAGTATCACATGTGCTGTGTACCATTGTTTATTTTGTCTATATTTCACTTTTTTTTTTTTTGACGACTTTTTGTCTATATTTCACTTTGATCGAATTATCCACTTATTTTAATGAATACCACAATTAACACAAGGAGACATTATAATTTAAACTACAAAGTCGCATTATCTTCTTGACCAAAAATAAATAAAAGAAAAGTGGCATTTCTTAAATAAATAGAGAATTTATTGAAAAAGCAAATTGCTTTCTTGTCAGAACACGGTAGCTGTAACAATGGTAACAGATAACAATAAAATAAATAGAAATTAAAAACAATACCATAACAATTTTTTTTTTTAATTGGAATGAGGTGATGGCATATTGTTTGGGATATTTAATTTTTCATATTTTTAAGATGTTATATATATCACGCGACAATTCTTTCGTAACATGTTATTTACAAGAACATCATATTTTTCGGTCACAAAATAAGAACATTATATTATAAATATATATATATATATGTGTGTGTGTGTGTAATTTACACTATTTAATAGTGATATATCACATCGTTGTCATTAACCTAATTTCAGTTCTCTCATTGTTGTTATCCTGATAATGAAAATTAATTAATTTAGCACTCGCAGGACTCGTGCCGTGGTCATGACATGTGAAAAACAATGGGACTGTACTCCATTGATTTGACTTTCTGTCTCTATATAACGACGAAGCGAGTCTTTAAATCTTGACTGAACACAAAAGACAAACTACACTCTTAATTCTTAACTCTTAAAGAAAGATATAATGACGATAAGTTCAAATCCCCAATTTCTTCCCCTTTCTCTCCCGGTCATTGACTTCTCGACTCCAAACCTTAAACCGGAAACTCCCGAGTGGGACTCGGTTAGAGCCCAAGTCCGAAAAGCCCTAGAAGATTTCGGATGTTTCGAGGCCTTGTTCGATGGAGCTTCGGTGGAGCTACGGGGGGCTGTGTTTGAGGCCTCGGAGGAAGTTTTTGATTTACCATTGGAGACCAAACTGAATGCAAAGTCATCAGAGAATCGTAACCATGGATACTCTGGTCAGATTCCGACTATGCCTTTATTCGAAGGCATGGGCTTTGACGATGTAGACAATCCTCAGGTTGTCAATGACTTGACTCACAAGGTTTGGCCGCAAGGGAACATCACCTTCAGGTTCCGTTTTAGTTCATGACACTTAAATGAAGTTTTATCACAATTTAATATTTATTTATGGAAATATTTTTGAAATGTTAGATTAAATTATATATAGAAGATGTACAGAAAATATGTAGAAATATTAGTAACTAGGTGTTTCTCTAAATCTGTATTTCTAAAAAAAATATAATATAAATTTAGTTAGAAATAAATAAATCAGTTTACAATTTGAATTTTTTTAAAAATTTGATACCAGATTTTATATGTTGATTATGGAAAGCAAAAAAAAAAAAAACAATTTATATTTTGGTTTGGTTTTGTTGTATTTATTAATAATTTTTTTTTTAGAATGGGATCTAAATTGGATTTAAAAAAATTTGGATAAATAATTTAATATCTGAAATAGAGTTTGAGTATTATTGATTAACTGTTTCAATTTCTGTTGACGAAGAAGCACACTAAATAACAGTTACTAACAATAGTATTCCATAATTTAAATGAAAATTTGACATCTCAATGATGAGAATCACATTAGATAAAGATCCTAAAACATTTTTCCTCAACAACTGATTTTCAGAACAATTAAAAAAAAACTATATTCTCTCAAGATTATTTTACAATTAATAGTTTAGATTTAAATAGTAAAAAAGTTTAAAATTTTTGAATCGACATAACATTGAATAGTGTTTCATTAAGAATAATTGGACATTTTAAGTTGAGAATTAACGAGAGTCCTATTCTCCTAAAATCAATTACCAAATAATAGTAGAGATTCTCTAAGTAATGTCAATGACATGAGACATAATTGTTTATAAACTAAATATTGTTTTCAATTTTTTAATTGTAACTTAATATATATGATTTGTTTTGATAATTTGAAAGTCATCAAACCAGTTGTATCGATCATAAAAATACTAAGATTTGCGGTATATTTCAGCAATACCGTTCAGTCGTTTGCGGAGAAGTTGATAGAACTAAACGTGAAGGTGAGAACAATGATCATGGAAAGTTTCGGGCTCGAGAAATACGTAGAGGAGCATCTAAACTCAGCAAAGAACCGCTTTCATTTATTTAAATACAAAGGACTTGACGATAATACAGAAGAGAATGTAGGTATTGACCCTCACATCGATAGACATTTCCTCACCATATTATGCCAGAATGACGTAGTAGATGGCTTGGAGATCAGAACCAAGGACGGTGAAGAGTGGATCAAAGCTAAGCCATCTCAAGACTCTTCTTTCCTTGTTATGGCCGGAGCTTCTCTTCATGTAAATCAAGTTTCATCCTCTATCGTCTTTAATTATATGATTAACATATTTACAGCTTATGGGTTTTGCAGGTACTGTTGAATGGTAGGGTATTTACTCCGCTTCACCATGTGGTTATAACCGGAAAAAAAGATCGGTATGTGGCTGGACTGTTCTTGCGTCCTAAAGAAGGACTTATCATAAATGCGCCTGAGGAGATGGTTGATGATGAACATCCTCGTCTCTATAAGCCTTTTAATTTTGAGGCTTACTTTAAGTTTACCTACATAGACACCAGGAAGAGAGATCTGTCTGCTCTCAAGACTTACTGTGCCCTTTAACAATTCATGGTGCCTTTGCGAAGGAATTAAACTGTCTCATTTGATCATTGCGCACTTATTGTTTATTGATTTTCTCTTGAGTTGGTCTATTGTTACCTTTACTTTACCCATGTTGACTCTTGATTTTCCATTGATTACATGAGAAGAAGGAATTTTAACATGATATCGACCAAAGATTAAATGGCACGAAAACTTGGTATCACCTACTCTAAAGATTAGTCAAGATTAACTAAGTGGGTGGTGGTCTATTGGTATTTGGGAATCACTATAATTCAACTTCATTTTGGAGGAGAGTGTAGCGTTTTAAAGGTTATGATCAGGCTCCGAACACCGATAGAGAATATGGGTCAAAAGCCAGAACTTCCATTCCAAAGAAGGTTGCTCAAGATGTCAAAGGCGTTGATCTCTAATTATCTGATACTTCAGCAAATATCTTTAAGTATGGGACATTGGAAAAAGCAAAAATCTAACTCAGGTCTCAAGAGCTAATTCGAGCTATAAACCAGATCTCAGGTTGTTTTTCATATGGATTTTTATCTACTTTTTTTTTCCCAAAATAATTGATGTTTAAAATTTTGATACACAAATTAAAAAATTATTTAATTTTTAGTTCTTTTAAAATAAAATACTATTTATTATTTACTTAATTACAATTTAACTAATCACAAAATAATAGATATAAAATAATTAATTATAGAAAAATAAATGTTAATTAATGGTGTACTGTAAATTGAAAATAAAAAATAATTTGGTATAAATTTTTTTTTCTAAAACATCAATTATAATGAGACAGAGGAAATATTAAAAATATTGAAAAAAAAAACAAAAAAAAAATATGACAAAAAAACATATCTAATTTGAGAAATTATAGAAAAGATCTCTAAACATTTGTCTTTCAATTATTAGTTTAGTTTTTTTTAATAAATGAAATTAAAATTTAGAATAAGTAAAATTAAAAATATTAATATTCTATTAGCTAAATAGAAAATTTTGGGTATCTTATCGATAAAAAGTTAAGAAAGTGCAAAAAGAAATTTTAACAATTTTTGTAAGACTACAAACCTATAATAGTATTGCCAAACTCGTCGACTTTCTCCTCCTATATAACAACCAAACCATCCTCGTTCTAGAAAAAGAAAAAACATTTGGAAAATGCATAAGTTTACAACAATATGTTATGATAGGATCGTATTTTTGAGATTGTCGCTTGGTGCATGATGCTGTCCAAAATAATCTTATAACAACCGAGCATATTACTACGAAAGACCAAGCGGCTGATTTCCTTACCAAAGTAATACCTTTTACTACATCATCAAAGAAAAAAGAAGGAATATGTCAATATATAAAATAAATATGGAGATGTGATTGTTACCAAAAAAAAAAAATATGGAGATGTGATAGTATAAATGCTGTGAAATGTAGGTCATATACTTTAATCACCTTTTGTTTTTTTTTGGGCATCAGTTTTTGTCTCGTCTAAACTGTGGTGTTCATTAAGATAAGGAGAGCAATTCAAAATTGACTAGAGACGAAGAAAATAATGGTACAGTACTGTCTCACATGGCCAGCAGTACTGGCTAACAACATTATCGAAAACTTGTTTCTAATTACTATGTTATTACAAAAAAAAATTGTCCTTTACATTTTTGTTAAACTTTATATAATTAATAATTTTTATTATGAACTTAGTTTGAATTAGTTTCTAATAAGAGAAAAAAAAAGTTTAAAAACAAAATAAGTTACTAGTTAGTCATCTTGACAAAATGCTAAATTATGATTTTACAACAAGTTTTTCTTTTCTATAATAAAATGTTAAATGTTCAACTTTCTATTTTTTATCTTTTACAACAAATTTTTTTTCTATAATAAAATCTTAAGTTTTCAATTTTTTATCTTTTTGAAATATCATCTTGAAAACAAAAGAAATCATATTTTAAAAATCACCGCCTAGACGCCTATAATTGGGTAATTGATGGACTAACAACGGGGTCCATTTAACTAATAAATAACGGATCTCGTCATAAATTTCACACGTCATATGTTTTTATTCTGATAATATATAAATGTATATTATATATGAAACGATTGCCAATTAGAATACTCAATTACATTACACATATAACTCACGTTGTCATTAAATATATATATATATATATATATATATATATATATACGTGTGTGTGTGTTATATGCTCGGTTGTCATTACACATATAACTCACGTTGTCATTAAATTCAGTATTTATTATCTGAATTTTAAATCTCTGTCACTAGCGATTTAGTGCTGCGTTAATCACTGTCGGTACCGATTGTAAACGAACAATAATCAATTACTATTACTAATCGTTATTGTTAACGACTACGAACAAACAGGACCATACTAATCAAAAGTTGTATAAAATAGTTGAATTTGATAGTTCACGTTAATACTGTTAATTTCAATAATTTCGAGAAATGGTATTTTACTTTCGTAGAAATACTTATTTATTTATTTACTAATAATCTGTTTAGCCATTACCATGAGCTTGCGTATATGCACATGGTATTTCCTCATTTTCTAACCATCCTCGTCTACAGTCTTTTCGTATTCCAAAATTTACAAAATTTTTGAGTAAAATTTATAATAAGCCAATTAAGGGAACAACCCTAGAATTAAATAGTGATATTGTTTAAGATCGCACTCATGTGAGCACAACTACTTTCTTCCCCTATATAACACATAGTAACCAACCGAGTTTTCGAAATATTCACTGAACTTTAACACAAACTACACTCTTAATCTTAATAAAACTAATGACGATAAGCTCGGAAACCCAATTTCCCCTCTCCCTTCCGGTCATCGACTTCTCGATTCCAAACCTCGAACCGGAAACTCCCGAGTGGGACTCGGTGAGATCCCGAGTCCGAAGAGCCCTAGAAGAGTACGGATGTTTCGAGGCCTTGTTCGATGGAGCTTCAGTAGAGCTTCGGAAAGCACTGTTCCAGGCCTCAGAGGAAGTTTTCGATTTGCCATTGGAAACCAAACTGAGTACAAAATCGGACAAAATCTACAAAGGATACGCAGGTCAGGTTCCGACTATACCTCTATACGAAGGTATGGGCTTTGACGGTGCAGATAAACCTAACGTTGTCAATGAATTGACCCACAAGCTTTGGCCTCAAGGCAACACCACCTTCAGGTTCTCTTTCTTATATACCCTTGTTTTTTTCTCATCAATCACTGTGTTTTCAGTACTCACTAGAAATTTATCAGCATGAAATATATAGAACATATATAGCCTTTAATTAGTAATTAGAAGCCTTGTATTAAAAAAAACAAGTATTGTAAGTAGTCCCACAATTTTGGAAATTTTGAAAACTAGAACGCTGATACAAACAGATGAATTATATAATATTTTTTGTAAACTTATGCATGAACAATTGCTCATTTTTCTTTAGGAAAGCTGTTGCATTTTAAAAAACTTATATTTAATTATATTTTCCTTCTTGCAGCAAGACTATTCAGTCATTCGCGGAGAAATTAATAGAATTAGACGTGAAGGTGAGGACTATGATCATGGAGAGTTTCGGGCTCGAGCAATACATCGATGAGCACCTTAACTCAGCGAAGAACCACTTTCGTTTCTTTAAATATAGAGGACTTGACGAAAACACAGAGGAGAAGCTAGGCCTTGACCCTCATATCGATAGACATTTCCTCACCATACTTTGTCAAAACAATGTAGTAGACGGCCTGGAGATCAAAACCAAAGATGGTGAAGAGTGGATCAAAGCTAAGCCATCTCAAGACTCTTCTTTCCTCGTTATAGCCGGAGCTTCACTTCATGTAAAATTAACCTTCTTTGAGTTTCAAGTTTCATCCTTTATATAATCTTTGATATATTCGATCAACATCAAATATGGGTTTCGTTACTTTCGTAGGTACTACTGAATGGTGCGGTGTATCCTCCGCTTCACCGTGTGATTATAACCGGAAAGAAAGATCGGCACGCGGCTGGACTGTTCTTGCTTCCTAAAGAAGGGCTGGTCATAAATGCACCCGAGGAGATGGTCGATGATGAACATCCTCGTCTCTATAAGCCCTTTGATTTTGAGGCTTACTTTAAGTTCACCTACACCGATACCAAGAAGAGGGACTTATCTGCTCTCAAGATCTACTGTTCCCTCTAAATATTTATGATTCTTGCGAACAAATAAAGCTATGTATGTATCATTTGATCACTAGCTTGCTTGTTTGATTTGCCCTTTTGAGTTGGTTTGTTGTAATTTTACTCTGTCTTGTTGGCTCTTGAGCTTGTAATAAAACCTTGACTTACAGACACTCCAGAATAATGCTTTTCATTTATTATTTACATAAGAAAGAAGATACTTCAACATGAAAACATTTGATCGTGGAATCAATGGATAGACGGTGGTAGGATGACATTTGAGACTGATATGGCGATGTTTTACTTTCAAATGTTTCTGGAACATTTGACTAAACCCTTAAAATATATGTACCCACATGCATGTATAATATACCGATGGTATAATTGTAAATGTACTTTACTACAAAGGCAATTATCAGCCTTTTGTCTTCTTCGACTGCTTTGTGTTCCATCGTTTAATCACTATCTCAAGGTTCTTCTATGAATCGTCATTATAGCTAAACATTTTCTCCAGTTCGTTAACCTGGACTAGCTTTTTAACCCTTTGATCATGTGAAAAGCCTTGCACCACAAATTAATGAATCCAAAAGTATTTGAGTATATAAGTAATCAGATGGACTTACGAATTTGGGCCCAAACAAAAAGTTAAATTGGAAAGGATGGGCTGATTTTTTGCTGTTACTGGTATGCAGTGCACATGCCATTACCAATCAAAAGCACAGGTAGGTCAGACTTGTAACAAACCATATGGGTTCGTTTCATAATCAAAAAATATCATAATTTTTTTAAGTCTGAGTATTTTAGTAACGTTATACAGAAAGACAATGTATAGAAAAAAAGGTCGACATGCCGAACATGTCGGTGTGTTTGATATGATAGTATCAATTATATCAAAGCAAGAAAGTGGATATTTTAATAGTGAAAAATCAGAAGAATAAGCTTACACTCAAAATTAACAAATCTTATATCAAAATGTGAATTATGATGATGTAAACAGTTTTTTGGATTTATACGCATATTTAAAAAGGTAAAAAAGAATTCAAATATTCAGAAAAACAAAAGAATGGAAACGGAAACGTATAACATAGGTTTCCTACATAAACATATGGATCCGAATAATAGTGAATTTTAAACAAATTAATTAATATCTTAACTCCACAATCAAAAAACAAGTATTGTATATATATAGCTGTCTTTCTGAATATAATTATGCAAACCATAACATATATAACATGAATAGGAAAAATGTTCTAAAGGATCTTGATCAAGTTTAAAGGTTAATTAAATTAACCAGTTCCTTGCTTCTTGTTCAAGTCAAGTCATCATATCACTCGTCTACTCCTCTAGGCTGCAGCCCAAACCCGGTAGCATCCGATCTTTTCATAATCCTCAACCTCTTGCATGACTCTATGAACATTCTGCCAAAATCAAAAATCCAAACCCATATAAATTTAAACTGTGACATATATATAAGGTTAAGAGTATCTAATGAGATAAAATCTAAGTCAAAAGATATGAGCATACCCCCAAGGTACATCTCCCGCGAGCATCCAATCTCCATCTTTGTCTTCGTATATGGTAACGTATTCGCAGTTATCACCATCTTTCAAGGCCACTCCTGCATATATATATATACGTAAATTTTAATTGCGTATCCATTTTTCTGGTGTAAAATCTCCTGCTACTTTAAGATTGTTTTTAACCCAAGGAAATGAAATGAATAGTAAATTTATAGTTTTCTACTAATCGATAACATGAAACGGTTTTGGAGTTAAATCAGTCAGATCGTCAAAAGCAGCAATCAGAGATTTCTAGGACTATTCTCACCTAAATCTCAAATTCCCGTGATAAAAAAGATCGAGGCCAACACTCTTATTAAGTCTAAAACATCGCTAATACAACCGTATTAATCAACCTAGTTTAATAGTTTTTTGGTTAAAAAAGATGTAACCAAATTAAAAGATGAAATTTAACCTAGTTATAGTAGTTTCATTGCCACATGTTTGCCTTCTTAATTACTTCTTGCATTACGTATAAAAACGCTTTAGTTCCTAATCCAATCTCTCGTAGTAGTTTTTTTTTCCTCACATGATCGAACCACTCTACTTTCAACGAAAAAAGGAGATAATTTATTTACTAACCAATACCACGGAAACCAAAGAGCTTATTGAGAGCAAAGGCTAAATCATCGTATCCTTGGCTCGAACCGAGATCCATCTTCCTTAAGTAAGGCACACCATCCATGCTCACTTTCACATACCCTAATCCCACTTTTGTCGTCGAAACTTCCTTACAGTTGTTTTTCCTCCGGTAAGAACAAACCGGCGGCCATCCCACCACCTGACTTTTCGCTGCCGGCGACCCATTAACTTTCTCCACGTCACCACCTGATGAAACGACTCCGCTTTCACATTGATCACTATTACTTCCAGAAGACGTCATGATCATCTCCGTGAAGCCTCTTTTCTTCATCATCTTCTCCGTCACATCTCTCCCCGGAAGACCCAATCTTAGCTCCGTTATCTCAAGCTCAAGTCCACCTTTTTCCATTTCTTACCTTCTTTTTTTTTTTATTATTCGATATAATTATGATATACGAGAACTTTCTTCCCACACACACTTCTCTTATTGTAGTAATGGTACTACCGCGTCGTGCTTTTTATATGTTGCTTCGTTGGTCCACACGATCAAACTGATGAAAACCAATTAGAGATCGACACGTGGAGTCGTTTGATATCTAAAGTCTTCTTCTTTTTTTCAGTTTGTGTGGGGAGACAAAGTGGGGGCAAAGACAGGTCAACTGAGGATGCGGTGGTCGGTCACATGAGAGACATAAGTTTGGTGCTGTTTTTCTAATTTCTACAAAACTAATAAAGACCGGCATTACAAGGTGGTTAAGGGAACAGATCCTACGGTTGTAAAAATCTCTTGTGATTTTTCTGTGACCGTTGGATTATTGGAATCCGAATCTCCTTCCCGTAACATCCCATGTGTTTTCCTTTTGTAAAGATTCTCGTTCTAACTAGTAAATCACAACTACAGTATACTTTTAGAAATAAGTTAGCTATATTATAGTGGAAATGAATTATAAAGTTTAGTCTATTTGTTCACATTTCTAATAAGAGCATAGAAATATTAATTCAAATCCTACCATTTTGGGATATGTTCGTTATCTCTCCTTCCATACTTTTTAATTGGCAATTAACGACATTTAGCTTCATTATAAGGTATTCCAGCAATGATTTTGATTGGTCACAGCGCGCATAAATCTCACATGGGGAGAGCACTCACCAAATATACTTTGTATGCATGGTACCAAATACAGTACGAGTTTAGTATGTGTTTTTGACTAAAGTAAAATTGAACCTCGTTACGACTGATTTAGTATGTGTCTTTATGTTTTAGTCGAGGATGCAGGAAAAACGATTTGAAACTGCGGTGCGGTACATGCCGTAGTCATAACTGGTATGGATCGAATCCATTCAGTTAATACAGATTTCAAAACATCTATAAATCTTATTTGTCGTCTGCATATAACTCTAGACTTCTTCATGCAATACACGCATTTCCAAAGTTTCGCAAACCAGTGACTTTGAGCGGAGTAAACTACCGAAGAATGAGTTCATACTTAGCTAGACCCGCATTGTTGGGTTGTTACTAACTATCTTTAGCTCACCATACCAATAAAACACAAGAAGTAATGATGGGGTTTATAGATGTAGGGACACAAACATAGAAAAGAAGATCGACCGTGTGTATGTGTGTGAGTGTGTGTGGGTTCACTCTTGTCTACAAACTTTGATTGATTGATGAACAGGAACAGGTTGGGCCACGTGAAATTATATGAAATACAACCACATCAAGAGAGAGATGAGTCAATATTCCCACACATTTCTAACTTGTCTAGTTTAATTTTAATGTTTCCAATGACCAACAAACAACATTTTGTATCAGCAAGTTAACTTTTTTAGATTTAGCATTTATTTTCCAAGTTTTATCGAAGTTCAGCGGTGAACATGCCATTTGGTAAGGAGTCTTCTGCACAGCCCACCACAAATTGAGCACCCAAATTGAAATTCAAGTGACCAAGTGACCGGCCGGCCAGAAGCAAATTTGCGCACAGTAAAATCGAACCTGAATATGTAGCGAGTTCACACCATTGACCATAGATTAAGAAACAAATTTACATTGTGCGACCATATGCGGTTTTGTAGCATCAAATTTAACAAAGGACAGTTGCGCGTTTGAGATGTCAAACTAAAAAATGCTCCCATTCAAGCCTGTAAAATTATACTTATATACATATTAAACTTGTTGATATATGTTTTGAGTCAGGGAAACGTTTGTGTTTATCTCAAACGCATGACAATCAATTTTTTAAAAAAACGTATTATTAGTAAACAAGAATTATTTGAACAAACAGTGTCATCTGAAAACTAGCATTTTGTCGACCATGAAACTATAGATCTCTAGTCCATAGTTTTTCTATGCATGCATGATATATACCAGCATTTTATAATATTTGTAATAGATTTACAGAGCGTAAATCACACCTTCTCTTTTTGTTTTCGTGCTAAGAATCACACCTTCTCATACATAGAATTTTACATTTATATTCTATACTTTTGTTTTTGTTAAAGGGTTTAATTTTACACTCAAATTCAGAGTTATAACAACACTAAAACAGCATTTCTGACCGATCGAGCTAATAAGTGTACGTACTTCTATAGTCCTTTATCACAATAATCAGAGTACTTCACCCATATGTGAAGCCTCGAATTACCTAGAGCATACGATGTTTGTGTATTTCGTTCCTTAGACCATGATGCTTTATTTTCCCTTTGGACTCTAGCTAGAAACTCCACCGCTTTCAATCTGGAAGAATGCCATTCAACTTGGAAACTTCAGATCGTCTAAAATAAATCAAGTTCCCAGCTAAAAATAATGCTATACTAATATAAATTTATTTCTTAAAGTATATAATAATAAAATTTTATGTGCATCTACTCGAGTTTTAATTGGAAATCTTTCATAGTGATTGTGACCTGTCTCATGTTTCTTATACGTTAGGTCGTTATCCACGATTAATATTCTCTTGTTTATGTTTTCGGTTACTTAATAAAATATTACAAGTCTCAAGAGTCATAATTATGTACTCTAAATCTCTTAAACATTTGCAGTATACCTATCTTCCACACACAAAATATATATAGGATATAATTGTGAACAATGGACGACCAAATAGAAATTAAATTGCAAGTATGTTCCCACGTCGCGTAAGCTTAACTATATATGACTGAAGTTCAAAAATAAAATAAAAATATCTCCAAGAAATATCTATCATTCTCACAATCTCACTAAAAATGAAGTAAGAATTTTTTATCCTTCTCGAAAACTATTAAAAAATAATAATAAAAATCAGAAAATCTTTAAAAATTACCAACATTGTCCGACAAATGGGCAACAGGCTATAAAAGGAAAGCACGAGTGTTTCTCGGACGCATTAGTCTCTATAATCGAGCAGATAACTAATTAACTCAATATCATGTNGGGCGGCGGTGGAGGGGCGGGAGGGAGGGGGGGGGGGAATATGTATTGCTAAGATATGTTCGAATATTTCCATGCAAATTAGTATCTTGCTAAAGCGTATTTAAAAAGAAAAAAAAAAAAAAAGCGATGAACGGCGCAGAATACAGAAACTGTATTTTAAAAGTACACCATTAATCCAAAAGGAGGACTTTCATGGGCTTTCGATTAGCTGCCGTATAACCCAAGTTGAATCTGCCGACACATGTGCCGTTTCCGCGGTTAAAGTTTTGATTACATCACTGTTCTACTTTACTATTATTATTTACAAATTATATTTGTAAAAATACTTGAAAAGAAAAATTTATTTATATATCATGTCATTATTATTGTTTGATAATAAATTTTATTCTAATTATAATAGGATTAAATCAAATCGTAATCTTGCATTATTTTCCAATATTTATTATTTCTTAATTATCAAGATTAAGTTAAATAATTATTTAATCAAAATTATAATTGCACTGGTTTAATAAATTATTTGTGAAAAGGACAAGCAATTAGAGGTTATTTTGCTGATGTGTCATTTTCTCATTTTTTTCAAATATTTTTTTTTCATTTATTTTTTTATTTCTTATCCCTATTACCAAACAACTAAAAATCAGTTATAAAGATTTTAAATTAAATCTACTAAATCTATATTATTCCTATTCATGTGGTAAAAAATTCATTTTTATATGAATGTAAAATTAAATCAATTAATATAATTTCCTTATATATAAAATATGTTTTTTATATTTATGTTTTTAGCCAAAAATTAACGAATCATATTTTTTTATTAAAACATTTTAGAATTATTTATAGTTTAAAAAATAATTTTAGAATCATAATTTATATTTATAATATTTTTCATTTTGACTACATTAAAAAATCATAAAACAAATTTGTGATACTAATATTAAAAAATTTAATGATGGAAGATAAAGCTGAAAAAATTAAAATGATCTTTTTTTTAACCATATGTTAAATTATAAAAATTTGTTGATATTTATAAATTTAAAATTTAATATTTAACTATTAAATAATAATTAATTCTGCGCAAAAGCGCAGGTACTATCCTAATATTTAATCAATTACACTACAGATTTTCTATTATGGAAATAAACATTAATAAATTTTCTAAAAATCAAATTAAATATTTATTCATTTATTCTATAGATAGGATTATATTTATATAAATTAATTAATAATAAAATAAGAAATAAATATCTAAAATACTTTTTATGTATTAAAAATAAGGAAAAAGAATTTCCAATGATCATCACTTAAATTATTTTATAAAATTTATAATTTTGTTTCTTTTTTTTCAAATTCGTTTTTAGTAAATAATATTCTATAAACTAAATCTTAACAATAAATCTAAATAGTTATGGATATCAATTTATTTAATAAAATTTTATATTAATTGGAAACTTTTATTAGAAGATTTTCAATTCGAATTATTTGGATTTTTTTCCAAATCTAAAATTATTTAACTGAAAAATTTTCAACCTAATTCTAAAATTTTACAACAATCTAAGTAAAATATTATATAATTAACAAAAAAATTTACTATATTTTCTTTCGGCCAAAAAATATTTACTATATATGGTCATTTTATTTCATTAAAAATATATCTATTATATTAGTACCTTTATCTAAAATGTATTATATTTTATTAATAGATTTTATTCAAAAATTTTGATATTAAATTGAAAAAATTATATAAAACTTTACCTCCTACAAATATGGATTAATAAATAGATTTTAAAATATGTAAGAGTTTTGTATTATCAAACAATGTGTAAAGGTTTTTTATGTACATCATATACTTATTTATCATGAGAAATATGAATTTAAACAATTTTGTATCATAATATTTTTCAATTAGATAATATTATCTTAATTTTAATTTTAATAATATAATATTTTTAAAATATATTTTATTATTTTTTTAGAAAATAATTATTTTACGTAAATACGAGTTAAAAAATTTTTACTCCGCACGAAAAAACGGATAAAACCCTAATTTTTGTTTTAAAAAATGATACCCATAATGATAAATCCACAGTACATGTTCTCCACAACCAGCAATATTTGCCCACTCCTACCATATTCAAGTTCATAGACCGGGGAGATTCGATACATCATCCAGCGAGACAAAATAGACGCAAATATTTCCAAGCTAATGACGCTATGGATCAAATGATAAGGCTTTCCATTAATTCAGAAACTACTGCTTTCATTTTTTTGTAGCAGTTTTAATTTTTTGCCAAGGAAGCAGTTTGTTGGCTTAACTAGTTAACTTGTTGTAAACCCAAAACTTTTCATTCACATAGATGTTTACAGTTTAGTAACCAAATTATATATATACACACATTTGAACTTGGCGTCATAGTCTATAGCAGAAAATACGATTCAAAGTACTCTTGACGTTCATCGAACCCGATACGAAGTAACGCAGTTCCTGATTCAAAAAGTTTATCGAGCCTTTCCTTTGCCGTGTAAACTAAAGCAAACAACAAAAGTTATACACATTAAATACTTGAAATGTTTACACAACAACGAAAAATTGAATGGTAGTATAAATCAATATTTACATATTTACTCACCTCGCCGTTTATTAGCAGTTTCCCACCAGATTTTGAACACATTGAACAACAGAAACACGGTCAGTAATACAAAATACAAGAGCTTATTAGCCATTAATTAGTTGAAGATAGTATGTATTATTGTAGAAACCGTAAAGACTAGGTGTAAAGAGAAGTGAAGGGAAGAGTTGATTTATATAGGCATCTTCATTAGTTACAACATTATTATTGATGATTTTGAAAATGTCAAAACTAATTTGGTCCTTACATTTGCCCCTCAAGACACGATAGAAAGACTTGTATGTTTGACTGCGATAAAAAGACTTACTTTTCCATTTGCGTATAAAGACTCGCTTATGTCCCACGTCGGAAAAATATTTAGATTTTTTCGTGAATAGGAGGACCCAACTTTCTTGACCAAAAAAAAAAAGGAGGACCCAACTTCACTTTTACCAATATCATTTTTTTTGCCGCCCTAGCAATAGCATTGAAGAGAGAATGTACAGAGAACAAAATATGCATAAGAAGGTTAATGTGATATAATTTGAGCATATTGAATGACTTTAGATGAACTGGGTCTTCTTAGATAAATATTTACATTCTAATTAACATTTGATATTCAGAAAGTGAAAAGATTCAAAAAGTGAATTTTTTTCTTTTTACTTGGAGAATATAAACAAATGAACTTTTACTTGAAGCAATTAAATGTATAAATATAAATAAAATGTATAACGTAAAAATAGAAGATGCATATTATTCGTGATAATGATAAAAACTAAATAGTACACATTTTTGACGGATTAGGCCGGAAAGAGAGGAAGATAGAGCCCAAAAATGCAACCATTTCCTTAAAAAATGTGTGTTGGGTTCCTCTTCTCCTCATTTTCATAAGGATCCATAAAAACAGTAAGCTACAAGCCATTCATTAGCTCTTTTTTTATCACAAGATTATTAAATATGCAATATGTTCGGTTTGAACTCAAATACTGATACAAGGATGTCACTAGCCCAAAATCATTATGCTGCATGTCATGTCTTGGTCAATTATTCAATAGTTTTAAAAAAACTTTTCTTACATCATTTTAACAATGAAAATTAATCACTTAAATTTTCAAATGTTAGAAGTTTTAATATGATTAATTAGCTAGATGAAAAAGAATACTGTATGCGTTCATATGGCTCGATCAGTTATAAATTAATAGTTTTTGTTATCCCATATCTGAATTCAAGCATGATCCTTACATTTGGCAATAAATGAGTGTTGGTTTCATGTGTTGGTGTGAAACTTACCAGGGTTTTTAAAGTTATTTTTAAGTTAAGTACTTTATTATATTGAAGAAAATTGAGAAAGTATAAGAAAACAAAATACGTGGGGCTTCAGTATCGTGTATATCAGCTCAAGAGATATCCTACAAGAGATGATAAAATAAAACCAATGAATCGAATACATACTTTATTAATTTGTTTATATATCGCGACTATTCTCCATACTTGTGTTGATTGATAACATTGTAAAACCATTGAAGTCCAGAACATTTAGATTAAAGTAGATAGATTAATTATAACAGTAGTATTAAGCAAGAGCACCTAATTAACTAATTTCCGACGGGCCTTCCATATGTTTGATCATTATTAATCTTGCATAAATGTGAGATAGTTAGCTATAATGAAAATAGCGTTTCCGACAAAATGTTTAAAATATATATGTAAATTTTACAAATTACCGGTGACAACCAAATATGCTTGAATTCTTCTTTTATGTTACAAAATTACCATTAGAAGACGGAATAAGCCTATGTAAAAATCAGGCCAATAAACGACATTAAATTTTGGAAAAGAGGGCTGTGAAAAAGTGTAGATAAAATATCAACGGTACGATTTAAGAACAGAGCCGCAAAAGCTGCAGACGATAGCTCTCCAAGATCGACAATAGATAGTTATTAGACAAAACCTCGTTGAAGTCTTCATGTCAGCGACTCTTGCACCACGACCGCACCGGGAACACATTCCCGCGGCGGGTTTGCTTGCTTTCATCTTCCTCTTCTGGTCCACCAAGAAACAGAAACACACCATTATACACTCGGTCCTTCTTCAAATACAGAAACCAAAGGCAGTGGAAATGATATCTTGCAATCACACAAAGTTGTGATTAATCACAATAATAGATCCTAAAAAAGTTGTTGGTGTTTCTTGAAGATGCAGTTAGGTTCGAGATACAAAAACGACGTGATGTTGCTTTAGTGGACACGTGTTTGGCTTAGAAATTAGTAATTAAGAATATGCCTCGGGACATTATATTATATATAGAGTCTATGTGATATTTGAAAGAGTTTTTGACGTGCGTACACACACGTACAACCCCCAACTTCTAACCAAATTCATCATTTTATTTTATTATGTTCTTATTCAGGTTTTCCATTAATTCCTATTTTCAAGGAGAAATGAATTCTGTATATATAGTATTCAATTTTAAGATATGGTTGTGTAGTTCGAAATTAAAAGAGTTACATACTCCAATGATGAATCACTGGAGTTCTGTTGTTACGTGAAGGTGAAGGCAAAATATGTCATTCATGAATCAATGAAGTTTTGGCACGTGGAAACGTGTAATTGGAGGTTGAGTCTGTCATTTGTTTGTGTTCCTTATCGGAATTATGGGTCATTAGGAAGATCCCATTCTCCTCCGCCTTTAAATTTTCAATATTCAGTTATTCACATTCGAATTCCTTGATATTTAACGCCCTCGAGATATAATTGGGCCTAAAGCATATTCAACTTGCATTCTTTAAAAGTCTGCATAATTGGGCTAGCTTATAGTAGCCCAAAGTTTGAATTTTTCAATTTTCGTCCGTTCTACTTCTTTTTTACCTGGCGACGGCTCTGAGTTTGCAGTCTAAATTTTCAGGAAACTGTTCTTGTAAGATTTCACTCCAATTGTAACTTTAAGATAATGAATGATTACATCGTTCAAAGTCAAACGGATTGAGCATATTAAAAAGATAGAAGAAACATGTAATGTCACTTTTTGTCCACTCTGCTCTATATGTAATAATTGGGAGCCTAATTATGTACTATATTATAATTATTGGGGCTAATTATGTACTTGCATGCACGATTAATCAAAATAAAATGGTCACTTGTACTCTACAAAACTTCATACTTTTCTTTCCGAAAAATAGAAGCAAAATAGTACACAACTCATAAGTAAGTGTGTACTTATCTATGCACTATTAATCAGAATAGATTGGTCACTTGTATTTTACTATTGGATAATTTTTACGTTAAGGCAAGAAAGTGTAGGGCAATAATAAACTATATACGAATGACAGATAAATGATTAAAATAGAGCAAAGTTGAGAGTAGAGTTACAAGTCAACGACGTGTTAGGTCGCTCTGCGTGCGTCTACCAACTAATCAGGTTGTTTTTTTTTTTTTGAACCTTTACTAACTAATCAGGTTGTTACTTCGTAAACTATTCTCTTGAAGACCATTTAGATTCTTTCTACTGCTGTTTTTGAGTTTGACGAATACATATATATTTAGTTTGACGAATATTATTTTACACTTATAACATTACCCTTGCAATTTTAAATATTTACGTTTTCTCCCACACTTCAACATAGCAGATTATTAGCCTTTGTTCAAATAAAAAAGAAAAAACATAGCAGATTATTGGAAGAAGAAAAAAGGCACAACAGTCTCGATTTCAAATTTATATTTCCTTTCTCTCCTTGGGCAAAAAGAAAATCTTTCTTTTAGTAAATATCTCAAAGAAAACTAGGAAAACTGCATGCATGAGATCTAATATATCACATTGAACCAAAAAAAGGTCGATTTTAAATGGTGTGAGAACTATAATTCCGGGAATGATTATCCACTTATTCCTAAGAGCTTGATTGTTTTTGGTTTTTAAAACAGTTTTTGATTTTTATTTTTCTAAAAACCATTTTATAATCCAATCAAGATTTTTGTAAAATAGATTTCATAAATTTTAGAAAAATTCTATTTTTGAAAAAACTACCATTTTCAAACAAAAATCAAAAACCATTTTTTATTGGTTTTATTATAGATTTTCGTTTTTTATTTTTTTTTAATTACAAATATTGTTATTTTTTAGATACTAATGTAGCTAAAAACCAAAATTTAGATTAATCACCTCTCAAGTTTTTAGAAATCTAAAATCTACGGCAAAATCAAAAATCAATAATTTAAAAACCAAAATCTAAAAACCAAAAACTAAAAATTAAAAACCAAAATCCAAAATCTAAAAAATATTCAAACAATCATGGTCTAAATATACAAAAAGAAACGTTATTGACATTTGATAAGATCTAAGAAAAAAACTTCACTAGTATGTGAATTATCAAAATAAGGAAATGGTATTAGGCTTGTTTGGATATGAGGCATCCCGCATATGTGAAGAGAGAACACCGACACTTCGTCAATGATCGATTATTTAAATAATCTTAGTATATATTTCACCGCACTCCAGAGGACAAGTCCTCCCACACACGGCCGAACTTTTTTCTCTTTAACATCATAAGAAAATTAACTGTTAAAATACTTAAATTATTCGATCTATTCTGGCAACCTGATTGTCGGAAAAAAAAAAAAAAGAGGACGCATTGTCTTCTTTTTGTTAATGGATCACGTAACATAGTATGATATTTATAGTTCGATGTAAATTCTTATAATATTAGTACGGTAACTAATCCCTCTTCCCATGTATCCACATGTCATTTTCTTCAAGATTATGGTTTTATTAGTGTGATGTTTCTCGTCTATGCGTGATGATGCTGATTCTTCCAAACTCATTTTCGTGGAATCACTTGTTCTATGCCGCTTGCGCTAGCTTGGCTCAGCTGCTCTATGCCAGTTTGATTACTACCTCTACGTCTGCTGAGAGATTTTCTAACCTGTTTTCTTTAGTCAAATCAACCATACCTGTTTTCGTCTTGTTAGTTATCACGGTAATATTTGACAATGATCTAAAGAAACATAACGTCTCTTGAACTCTCGTGTTGGGCATCCTTGTCTTCATCCGTGTTCTCTTGATCATCATGGTCTTTCTTACGGTCGAAGAACAAAAAAATCATGGTCTTTCTTCATCTGAGCGAAGACTTCGACATAGAGACAGAACGTTCTGGGACGTCTTTTGGACTTAGCTTTGTGAAAAATCAATTTGCTACATAATTATACTCTTTGAGACAGGACACAGGACCAGTCATTTTCATGTGGATGAAGAAGCTGCTCGTTATGTGCTAAGGTACAACTACAAGTACCACCACAACAACAACAATATAATCAGCACCACCATTTTGCAGAATCATAACTATATTGTCCTTAGGTAAAACCTAATTAGTCTTGTCTATGCAAACTTACCAATTCTATTGGGTTTAATTTCTTTCTGGCCAGATTGCTGATTTTTTTTTTTGTAATACCAACTTTTCATTTGTTCTATCTACTGATACCATTTTTCAACAGTCGCATGCCTTCGTTGTGAAATTTGAAACTAAAGTGAATTTTTCACAATGAAAATCGTTAAGAATTCATTTTTTGTGTACCTTGATCACTATACGAATTACGATGGTAAATTTTCACGTATGCATTATGGGATGGGTCTGAACAAACAATATTATCAAGTCCCATGAACTAATGACAAATGTAAAATTGATCGGCTCTGTCTATTGTAACATCCCTTGTTGCTGACGATATAGATCGCTAAAGTTTCCATAGTGGGCACTGGTCCGTGTGATAATAACAGTACGTACAAAGGTCCATACCACAATCCACCATTATGTTGGACAACCTTCATGTACTTCTTTTTGTAGTTTTATCGTACCCAAATTCGATCCTCAGATTAATCTATAGCATTAATTTCGGTGTAGATTAAATATCTCGAACATATAATCATTTCATAAGAATTATAGAACCAAACGAGACAACATCAAAAAGAATTTGGATTTCTAATCTCGTATTAAAAAAATAAAATAAATAACAACGTTTATGCTTTTACAACAACATTACCGCTCTATATTCGAATTTAAAATGCATAGGTAAAAATCTGTAAGATTCTTATTTTATAAATAAAACTAATTAGTGAAATTAACCGAAAAAGAGAGATTAATAGATTATGGATGGAGATGCAAATTTGCGAAAATATTGGCCCCTTTTTATTGGTGTTTTTTATATGAAAAGATAACGGTGTAGCAAGTAGGAATGTAAACTTTAGACTTTAGTGTTTGTTATTCAAAAAAGAGCATTTAATAAAGCCGGTGGGGTAATGCTTCTCCCTTCTGTTTCCCATACTCATATTACGTTTGCTTACCTATTCGTCAAACCATTGGACCCCAAATTTTAAAGTTTAATTTTCTCCGGTCTTTTGGAAAAAAATAAGTGTGAATAATCAGCGGGAAGTATGTTTAAAAATACTCACCAATGATTATATCTTTAATTTGCATCCTTTTAAGAAAGCGAGTGCGTAGTAAAGACATCAATATAACACAAAAACATACTCCTACTAAACTTTGGGATGGCTCGTATTGACCTGTTTGAGTTCGGTTCCAATTTTAGGTTTTGTAACAATAGAAACAGGAATTAAGGACGGTTCGATTTACAAGAATCTTCGATGACTCGGTCCGAAATTGGATCAATCCGTAATTTCGGCGATTATAACAATTTTCTCGGATTTTGTAAAAGGGTATGTGGAAAAATAAGAAATGGAAAAAGAATCTAGTTGCTGTCTGATCGTAATTACAAGGGGTCTTTTCACGTAACAATGCCACGATTAACGGAGAATCAGCAAATAGTGACAAATCACACGTGTCAACCTGGTAAGTAGTGAGGGTGCCAGATGTACGGTTATAGTTAATGATTGAAACTTACCATTGATCCTCCAAAGATGTTACGAATGGATTGTTCTCTCGTTTGTAGGATCGTGAACAGCCTACCGAACAATGTCACGTCCTCGTATTATCCATTTTCTTTTTATATAAAAAGTTTTTCTTTTTTTTTTTCTGGTAAAATGTTAAGTCTTTTATATAAAAAGTTATCGCACTAATTCACAAAATCTATGATACAAATAACATTTGACTGAAAATTACATTTGGTACGTAAATTAACACATCACTAACTGGCGAATAGACTTAAACCGATGAATTTTATATTCTATACTAGCTAGATCCTATCTTCTAACACCGAGACAGAACATTTAAATTTCTTAAAAAGAACAAGAGACCATGTGTAAAGAAGAAGCGCGTTCGAGCGTTAATTAAGATGAGAATTTGGAAAGGAGACAAAGTTTAAAGTATATATGCAGCTTCAAGATAATGTTTTTTTTTGTTTATAGAAATATCTCTCTCATATTAAATTGTAAGAATTCCGCCCGATATATATATAAAAAAAAAGAATTGATAAGCCAGTAGAGGTACACCAATCAGAGACGACGTGAGATTGAAATCCTAGTAGATATGTTTCTTATCATGCATGCATTGTGTTCCGAGATTCGAGATCGCCTGCAAAATTTCTCCCTAAAACTATTATACAAATCCTCTGAAAGACAGATCTAATTGTTTTTTTTTTTGACAGATCTAATTGTTTTTCAAGATAATTTAGTGATGAGTAAAAAACAAATGTTCACTATCTTTAGAGTTCTAAAATTAGCTGCATTATTATGAAAAGAAATGAATAGTATATAAAAAAAACTAAAGTAGTGATAAATAGTTGAATGATTGTTGACAAAATCATGAACCAACCAACTCGCATGAGATATATCTATACTTGACTATTGTGAATACATTTTTTTAATACTCAAAAGGTATTTAAAGAAGAAAAAAACACGCAAAAGGGATCGATCGAATGAAATTAAAAGATTAGAAAAAGGGTTATGGAAATAATGAGGTTCTGTTAGCAACCTCCACATTAAAAAAACCAGCGACTTAGCGGGTTTTTTCATTTATAAAATTCAAAATGAGAAACCTGGTTTGAAAAATGCAGAAACCGACAAGGCATAGGAGTGAAAAGAAAGCGCGTGAAAAATGGTAAGTCCAAAAGTTGGCCAAAAAAAAATCCCTTTTCCATAATTCCTTTTTTTCTCTCCTCTGCTTCATAAGTTCACTCCTCTCACCATGTTCTTGTGACGTTGCTCTTTCCACTTACCCTACACCATATCTTCTTCTCCTTATTCTTGATCTAATATTTTCCATCTCAATTTCTAGTTTCCTCACTTTGAATTTGAAAGTCAGATTCAAAACTCCAGAGATCTGTTTGTTTCCATCGGGTTTCGTGATCCTCTGGTACTTTCGCTTTTACTTTATCTGTCAGTTATAGTTTCGTTTTTGGTAGTTTGAAAAATTTGAATTTCAAATGTGACAAGCTGATGATAAGAACGAGTTATCGTTTTTTTGTTTTGGTTTTATAATCTCAGATTTTAGCTCGAATCTGTGTGATCGGAATCAAAAAGATGGGAAAAAGCGGAGGGAACAGAGACTGGACTCAGATCTACGCGATATACGGGATAGAGCAATGGCAGACGCTCGTCTTCCTTCTCTTCCATGCTTTCTTCTTCTCCATCCTCTCACTCCTCTTCCTCATCTACTTCGACCAGATTTGCTTCTTCCTCGACTCCTTCTTCCTCTCCGGTGCCTCCAGGTTTACCGCTGGTTTCACCGGCGCTGTAACCGCTCTCTCCGCCGTTTGTCTCCTCTTCGCCGCCGCTAACTTCGTCTACTCCGACGTTCCTCTCCAGTACGAGATGGCTCAGCGCATGGTCAGCTCCGTCGGCGACTGGTCCTGCGTCAAAACCGCTCTCGATCTCGGCTGCGGCCGCGGCATCCTCCTCAATGCCGTCGCTACTCAGCTCAAGAAAACCGGTAGTTCCGGTCGCGTCGTCGGTTTAGACCGCTCCAAACGCACCACTCTCTCCACTCTCCGCACCGCTAAACTCGAAGGTAACACTTACTTCTTCTTTATATCTATTTTATTTACCAAATAAAATAAATAAAATTAAATCATTCCGTGAACCGTTCGTGTGTAGGTGTGCAAGAGTATGTGACTTGCAGGGAAGGAGATGTGAGGACGTTGCCGTTTGGAGATAACTACTTCGACGTGGTGGTCTCTTCGGTATTTGTTCACACTGTGGGGAAAGAGCACGGTCAGAAGTCTGTGGAGGCAGCGGCGGAGAGGATGAGAGTGCTAGGGGAGATTGTGAGAGTAGTTAAGCCGGGAGGTTTGTGCGTGGTTTGGGATCTCTTACACGTGCCTGAGTACGTGCGTCGTCTCCATGAGCTGAAGATGGATGATATTCGAGTCTCTGAGCGAGTTACCGCGTTTATGGCCGGCAGCCACATCGTGACGTTCCGGAAACCGAGCGAACTCGTCGCCGGTCCCCGTGAAGTCCGCCTCGATTGGAGATGCTGATGTGGCTTTTTTTTTTTATAAAAACGGCGGTGTGTCGGTTCGTTTATATAGAAAACGACACGTAGTGCAAGTCCGGAGCTTCGAAACAGATAACTGTGATATATTATATTAATTACGGGTTTATAACTAGAAAAATCAAAACTGTATGTAGTAGCGTCTGGGGAGGCGAAGCGGAACCAGATAGATCCTTGTTGAAGAGGCAGAAACGTTTTGATCTTGTATTTTGTATAAAACAATACTAGTATTATCAAATCTATTATGATGCTTTGAATCCTTAGATATATCTCGATGTGTGAATCAGATATGAGTCTCTAATTACTGCGTTAGCGTTTCAAATGTTGGTCAGTGGTGAGTTTTAAAGTCGTGGAGAGAAGTAGTAGCTATAACTAAATTAGTGCACAATGACCAAAGAAGAAAAGAAAAATCGACCATGTTGAATGTTGAGTGACTTTCAAGAATGTCGTTTTGTGAATATCGTTGGGCATTAAATGTCCTGTCCTTTTTATTTCACGTCGATGTGATATGTATGTTCCCTACATAAATTATTTTAAATTTAATTCTAACAAATCCAGATGGGCCACGTTTGGGCCAAACCCTTTACTTTCCGTGAAATCACGGCAATGCACACCACTTTGCAAGAAGCAATGCCGTCTGTACTCACCCTAGGAGAACACCACGCCGTTTCTTAAACTTACAGTTCAAGCCACGTGTATCCATGCAGCTATATCCACGTGGAAGATGAGGCGCGCCAAGTAGAAAGAAAGAAAGCTCTCAGCGTTTCTCTCCTTCCCTATCCTTCTCTCTGTCACTTGTATGTCTCCACTCTCCATCAATGGCTTCTCCTTTGTCTTCTTCCACCGTCGTCTCTCACCGGATTCTGTTTCTCCATCCTCGGCCTCTTAATCGCAGATTGCTCTTCGTAAAACCCAAATCACTCTTCAGTCGAACCGTTTCCAGACACTGCCGTATGCACTTACATTCTGAAGCCAGGAACTATGGCGCTAAGGTCGGGTTTATAGCTCTCGAACTATCTCTTTCCCATTTGATCAATACATGTGTCAAAAATGCGAGCAATGCTCTAGAAAGATGTCACATTTAAGAGGGTTTTAATGGATTTGTTATCGTTATCGATCTAGAATTGCTTGGTTCGTAGAAAAGTTCCCAACTTTTGCTTTCTGAAAGCTCGTTTTCAGCAGTGCAGGAACTTATACCTTCCTGCAATTCGTCAAATGATTCCAAGTTAAACCCTTTTGAAGGTGGATCAAAAAATCTGGAGAAACTGGTTGCAACCATCCTGATAGTTGCTCAAGTTTGGTCTCCATTGCCCTTGTTTGGTCTGGACTCTGCGTACATCTCACCTGCAGAGGCTGTTCTGTATTCTCCGGACACCAAAGTTCCAAGAAGTGGGGAACTTGCACTAAGAAGGGCTATTCCTGCTAATCCAAACATGAAAACTATTCAGGCTTGTCACTACACTAGACTTTTCTTACTATGGGTTAGTTTGGTTTTGGAAAGTATTGATTTTGTTACGCTATTATGTGTTGTTCCTTAGGCTTCATTGGAGGATATATCTTATCTTCTGAGAATCCCCCAGAGAAAGCCATACAGTACCATGGAGAGCAATGTGAAGAAAGCTCTAAAGGTAAACCATGTTGTTCTTATTATTGTCTATTTTAACTTGATTGATCTTGTTTTTGAGGTTTAGTTTCCCAGAATGTTTATGGATATCTCTTTGTTACCGGGGAAATGTTCCGAGATATTCTTAAATTGGTTGCCACTCAAGTTATGGGCTTAATTCTTGATTTGAATTACGTTTTCTAGGGTAGTAAGTACAAGATTGATTCCTTCCAAAAATTGTTTCAGGTGGCTATAGACGATAAGGATTCAATATTGGCTAGTGTACCAGCAGACTTGAGAGACAAGGGCTCAGAACTCTATGCAACTCTGGTTGACGGCAAGGTAAAGCGCAGCTCTGTTCTTCAGTTGATGGACTCTAATCTCTGCAATTTCATAAGATTTTTGGTCAAAAGGTGATCTGGTGAAGTGCTAAATGAAACGTTGTAACTCATTGCAATAGGCGGCTCTTATGTTCTAGCTTCATTTAGTTTTGCTATAAATAAGTATAAACCGTGTGTTCCTCTGTTTGATAGGGTGGACTTCAAGCACTTATAAAAGCAATTAAGAATCAAGATCCTGATAAAGTGTCCATTGGCCTGGCATCATCATTAGACACTGTTGCGGAACTGGAGTTATTACAAGTACATACAATTTCTCTTCCCCAGCTCTATCTCGTCTGGGTAGGTTAAAACGCATTTCAGAAGATGTAGTTCCTGACTTTGAAAAGTGTTGTTGCAGGCCTCTGGATTGTCATTTTTGCTTCCTCAGCAATACTTGAATTATCCTAGGTGAGTCCTATTTTCTGTTTCACTTGAGTTAAATTCCTCTTATGAGCTGCAAAGAAAACAGTTCTTATGTGGAACTGTAGGTTAGCAGGAAGAGGAACTGTGGAAATCACCATTGAGAAAGCTGATGGTTCGACATTTCAAGCTGAAGCTGGGGGAGAGCAAAGAAAGAGTGCTACAATACAGGTATCAAAGAAAAAGTGCTGTTCTTGTATTTTACACCACATTCTCTTAAAACCGGTCATTCACAAGATGCTGCTTTTGCTTATGGATTCAGCTCGTCATCGATGGATATTCAGCTCCATTAACAGCAGGGAATTTCGCAAAACTGGTAAGGTAGTTTACTCGAACTTCAACCTTTGTTAGCTACACATCTTATACTTAAGAGACTGTACTTTGTACTCTTGGATCTTGAAAATATGTGGGACCACAAAACTGTTGCTTCCGGGGGTTTTATCAGGTAACCAGTGGTGCATACGATGGAGCCAAACTCAATACGGTGAACCAAGCTGTTATCACAGAGGATGGGAGTGGTAAGGTGGAGAGTGTCAGTGTTCCACTGGAAGTAATGCCTTCTGGACAGTTCGAACCTCTCTACAGAACCCCATTGAGTGTCCAGGTATTACAAAAACCACTTGTATTCCCAAACTAAACCTGAAAAAGCTGACTTTTTGGTTTTGTATTTTGACATTGGAAGGATGGGGAGTTGCCAGTTCTTCCACTATCAGTTTATGGAGCTGTTGCAATGGCGCACAGCGAAAACTCAGAAGAATACTCTTCTCCTTACCAATTCTTCTTCTACCTATACGATAAAAGAAACGTACGCATCACTTCAGTACCTCTTTAATCCATCTGAAACGAAAGGAGATAGCCTTTTTTTTATCCTTCTACCTTGTTTTCTGCAGTCTGGCTTAGGAGGTTTATCATTCGACGAAGGGCAGTTCTCAGTTTTCGGGTATTCGTTTTTTAAAACAGATTTTTTCAGAACTTAGCATATGAATGAATGGATTTGAATTTGCATTTGTTTGGTCCAAATCCCTGCAGATACACAACAGCAGGAAAAGATATTCTTGGGCAGATCAAGACAGGAGATATCATCAAATCAGCAAAACTAATCGAAGGCCAAGATCGCCTTATTTTGCCTGCTCAGAACAACAACAATTCATCCACTTGATTCTTCTTCCTTCTTTTGACTACAAAATGTTTCTTCTATTACCGGATCGGTTCGTTCTGTAATTGAGTCTGAATCTTACTCTATTTCCAAAATTACAAGAACAATAAAGATCTCAACTTTATTTACATTTCAAACAAACAAAAAAAGGAGTCAAATCTTTTTTTAAAAATACAATTTTTATGATCAAACCGAAGACATTTTACAGAGTCGGCTAGGTGTTGGTCGGAAATTCAACCACCGGAGATTCATCCGCCGGATCGGAGGCGTTAAAGCTCTCCTCAACACCTCTCTGCTTCCGTCACTCGCCTTACGCGTAAGCTTCTCATCGCTTGGCACCATGAACCCATGCCGCACGCACTTGGCCGAGCCAGGCCGTCCTGAACACGTGCAAGCCTGTCTAACTCTCAGACTCGATCCATGACTCCTCCGTCTGGCCCTGTTCGTGTCGGATCTTTCACGCATCTCTGCACCTTCTCCTGATGGGATCCTTCTCACAACCTGCATCAGTTTATTATCTCTCTCTTACTTTGGAATATTTGCAGAACAAAAAAATAACTGTTTGTTTTTCTGAATTGTATGTGAGAGAGAGTGAATGAGTTTGTTCTGTCTTTTTATATATATTTACGTGGAATATGGAGAATACTATACCATTGACTCGGTTATATTTTTCTGTGATGGAGAGGTTGGTCTACTTTCAAATTCTGAATAATACTCCTCAATTTGTCGAAGTTTGACCAGTTCAATTTTCACCAACAGGTCAACGGCGAATTTTTGAAGAACAAATGAGAAAATTCAGTGCTTGATAGAAACATGCTTTTTGCGCCAAATTCTACTTATTTAATTCTTCACTCCTAACTTACTTACTCTCGCAAAGGCCAAAAAGGCCTAGCGATTTGGTTTTTGGGTCTATTCTACTTTAAACCACACTTAGAAATTTTGTGAGGTCTATAAAGTTTCTAAACTCCCACAAGAGATCCATGTAATTTTTATAATTGGTACTATACGAAATGGGCTTTTTGCACAATTTGGACCTCTCTATTTTTGTTTTATTCCAATGGTAGTAGTACCATTTTGTGGGTCATTATTATAATTTAAGGTATGTGCGCAATATAGAAAAAAATAAAGTTTATTTTATTCCACGGACGATTCGTCCTTAAAAATATGAATCCGTCCGTACACGGCAGTGGCAGTATGAAACTATATAAATATCCTTTGCAATTGGAGATGGAAGCTAAATTTAATACAAAATAAAAGAGAGAATAAACAAAACATCTGTGGAAGCCTTTTTAATCTAGTGATTTGATTAAGAGTTCATTAATGTTTCTACATCTGGAAGTTTGGATTTCAATTCCTAAAGAGTGCGCAGATTCGGATGGAATCAGGAGATATGGATCTTCATAATGCAGAATAAGGTAGACATAGATCTTCATAAGATATGTTCAAGTAAATTTAGTAGACGTAAATCTTCATAGAATGATATAACTGCAAGACGTCCATGCATCTCATCATGTTGTAATGATGACTTAAACATAACTGAATTTGTGAATAAAAATGTTTTATTATCCTCCAGTAAAATAATAAATGATTCTATTAAATAGGTTTTGGAGGGTTTCTAAAAATTCACTTCTATCGTAATCAAAAGAACGTCATGTATCCAATAGAGAGTTGAAGATAGCGTTAGTTCATATTCCCCGATCTGTTCATATTTCATCCTTCCATTTCCTCTCCACCAACCAACCCTTATTTACCTTCATTAATATTTGACCCTTACTGTTTTATCTATAAATTTAATGTAATTAATCCATGGGAAAAAAAAAATATATATATATCTTATTATGTGAATCTCATTATATGAGTGTTTTTGTGTGTGGCAGTAATAAAATAACATAATTGTATTTATGAAATCAATTACACTAGTAATATAGTGCTGCCACTTTGGTTCTCTTTTGCTTTCACCTTTCTTTCTGTTGTTTACAAATGTTTTCAAAGTCATTTTAGTTGTATTTTCTTTTAGTGGAATATTTGCTTATTTGTAAACCCATTATAAAATATGTATTTACTGGTTTTGGGTTAATCTCTACACGTATGTAACGGCTGTTTTTGCTTTTCTATAGATATAGTTGTCTTCGATCTTCATTTTGCATTTTCCTTGCCTCTTACTTTTTCCATCTTTTATTTTTCATTTCAGTTGCTTACACAATCGTTTTTCTTTAAGAACCCATCTGATGTAAAAACAAAAAGATATCATTGTTTCGTTTGGAGACAAAATATTACGAGGAGATAGTGTATAGATACTTCAAGGAATTGATTGAGCATGCATGAAGGATATTTTTTAAAACAAAAGTAAAAAAAAAAAAGCAAATGGGTGTTAAGTATATATGGCAAGTGTAACCTGAAATAAATACTTTACTGTATGTTTTCCAAAATTAAGTGCTAATGATGTCAAAATTTCTGAAAGGTGGTTTGTACTTGTTATCTAGAAGAGAATGTAATTAAAGGCGTTTTTAATTTCTTGGTTTAAAGATAATGATTCCTTTTGCTGATGTAGAAGCCTATGGTCCATCGGTGGCCATTTCTTCTAGTATTCTTTTATGCATACAGCGTATGCTTTTTTTCCATATCTTTTCGTTCTCTTTTTCTTAAACACCCAATTTATTGATTTATAAAAATATATATTTTCTGAAAGTTCGTGGACGACTAGTTCTATGAAAAGGAAATATAACAACTGTTATCTTCTAATCAATACGATCTTTGTTTGGTATTTTTTTAAAGCACATATATATATATATATATATATATATATGAGTTTCTGAATGTGTTTATTATTGTGAATTTATATTTTCTAAGTAAAGATCTAGGATTGCCACTCAGATCATCGTACATAAATAAAATTGATCTTGTTGCACACCAAAAAGAAAAAAAACGATCTTGTATTTATAATTTTTTTGGTTGTGAATAGTGGCATGTCCGTTGTGATATTGCAGCAATTGAGATCATCAATGACTCAAATTTCTTTATAGTTTTCTTCCCTATTGATTGATTGTTTGGATGAGAAACAGAAAATGCAGCGATTAAAATAAAATAAAAACTTGGGTAATGCTGGTGTCACCCAAAAAAAATAGCCACAACTTTCGTCCATTTTTTTTTCTTTTTTTTGTTAGCAATAAAAAGCAGTGATTTCTTGTTTTCTTCCTTCTCCTCCGTTTAATTTTGTGTAGTTAATTGTTGCCGCCGCGTTAACCAAACGAACAGGGACATTGTCTCACGTGATTGAACCTCATTGGAACCAAGTGATAAATTTCGTTCATTGGATATTGACGACTCCAGTCACGACATGAAGGCAAAAGATTTGGACAGTATCTTCTACCGATGGGCTTGATTTGTGCTAAATGCTGAGAACCTTCTTTCTCTGTTGGTGTCTTTGCCTTAATAGTTTTTTTTTTTCCTCGTTTGGCACGCGTGCATTGTTTGAGTTCATGAAAAAAATGACACCATTGCTCTGACTCATCGAACCTAGCAGCTGCATGCACCAGCCCACATAATGTGTTTAAATATTAGGTTCGCTAGCTACGTCAGATTTATAATCGTAACGAATTTTCCATACGATTGTCAAGTGGCAGATACACCCTAATGGGGCGGGGGGGGATCCGAATCATCAAAGTAAGCCCTATAAATATATTCTATTTCTTTTTTGGTTCTAACCCTATAAATATATTCCGATTTCAAATTCAAACGAGAGGGTTCGTGATCCTTGTAAGATGTTGTATATTAGTTACATCTAAAAAAAATTCGAATGCCTTAAGCGTCGAGAGTTCTTAAACGTCCTGGGTAACTTAATTTAATCTTTTTTTTCAATGATGTAGATTTATTTACTCCTCAACCGTCAAAAAAACTCTTGAACTCAAACAGTAATAGCTAAGTAAAAAATTTCAAAAATCATGTCCAAAGAATACTAACAGCCTATTAGCGTTTATAATTGCATTTACATAACAAAAAAAGCTTTGAATCAAAACTTTTGATCAGTCACGAGCTTTCTCAGCTTTCTATTCAGAGGAACAAAAAATCCGCCTTCAAGTGTGATTTATTTTGTATGCTTGTAATATAATTGTATGATGACCTATGGTTAATGGAATATATTTCGCGATGTCTAATCAAAATCTGAGTTCTCAGCGGGTTGACAAAATAAAAAGATTTGAGCAATAGAAAATGACACCCGCACCTGAACATATCTGGAAACACTCTTAATAAGGGGGTTATTTGTTCAAATCATATTATTAATTATGATTGAGTAAAAAAAATTACTACAGTTGATGTAAGATGAATATTTAATACATAGCTATCTTTTATTTATAGATTGTTTTTATTTACGTTTTCTGGATGTTATAGAAGCCTTTTGAATGAAATAATAACTTTAGTATCCTAAGGAAAAATTGTAGGTTACTAGATTGTTAACATAAAACATACGCAAAATTTTATGTTTAGATAGATAGCTTTTTGTGAAGTATTCGTTTGGTATGAATTTATTGATACACAAAATATATATAGAAAATAAGAAGAAAAATCACAATCAACGTGAGATGGCTCTCTTATATACAACATAATAAAACTATATTATATTTATAGCTTTACAAGCAATTATTGAAATTCCTTATCTACACAATTTAGGTGATGCTTATCATTACTTTTTATTAGTTCAGGATGTTTCCAAAGAAGATTGGTTTTGACTATTGTTTATAATATAATGTCTATTTAGATATATAAATTGTTTACACCTACATGGCCACTGCGTCGTTTCAAAAGAATTTGGATATAATTTATAAAGCTAGTCATGGGATAGCTTGACATAAGAGATAAGTCCATATAATCCACCATGGTGATAACTAGTATTTTTTTTAAAACTCATATCAGAATTTTTTAAAAAAAATAATCATATCTTTTTTTAAAATGATAATTAAAAGTATCATTCCAAATCCACGTACAATATCAAACATTCATTAATATATTTTTACGGAGGATTTTTCTACGATGTATGGTACTCTATCACCACGGTTTTGGTAAAACTGACAAATAAATTACAGGACCGATTTACTTATCTTTAATTTTTAAATAGTAATTAATAAGCGTCTATGCTCTTTTGCACAATGGCTTAACGTCGTCTAGTGCCCTTTTAGTCACAAAACACACCCCTCCAGATGTGAAAAATACACAGTTACACAACTATTTCGTTTTTCATTTTTTTAATCATTTCCTTTACAAGAGAATACAAACTCAAAATATCATTTAGAGGACTATATGCATCTAGACAATCTATATATAAACATTGAAGTATATAATTTTTCTACATTTCAACATTTAAATTAAGAAAACTGTATATTTTTCTAATATATAACCCTATGTTTTCTATATGGTTTTTTGCCTCACATGTCCACCTCTCTAAACCTCCTTCCTCTAATCCCCTATGACCAATTAATTAACCAAAAACATATACACAAATCTCAAGTTACATAATGCAAATGACCCCACCAATCAGAAAAATCGTACTCTGCATTTCGTCACTGTCACCGGCAGTGGAAACACGGATCGATTTAAGAAGAGTACCAGTTTAAACCAGGTAGTTGGTACGACGTCGTTCTGAATAAGCCGTCCCCTAACAGACCACCTTGCTGTTGCATCAATGGCGGAGTCTCCTCCATCATCGAAGAAGACATGTTCGAACAGTCTCCTCCTCCTCCGCCGCCGTGAAAACGTTTGCTCGGAGATACATCCTGCTCTTCCTCCGGTACAGGCCAAAACGGCACTGGAAGAGCTCGTTTCAGATTGGCCATCATCATCGGTGCAGAGGAAGAAGCATGATTCAAACCGTTACCGACGACGTCAGTGGCGTTAGGATTATTACCATTAGAGACATTGAGATTAACTGAATCAGCAACGTTGCTGCATATTGCCATGTTGTTGTTGTTGTTGTTGTTGATCATGCCACTTCCGTCGTACAAACCCGGTTCTCCGTCAGAGAAAATCCCGTAACCGCTAGAAAATTTTCCCGGGAAGAAATTCATTGATCTTGAGACATTGTGGTGGAGTCCGGCGGTAGCAGCCGCCATTGATAACGACGGAGGCATTTTCCTGAAGATGTAGTCGATCATATCGTGATCTTTATCGTTATCCACATGTCGACTTGCGTTGTTCTTCTTGTATATTCGACATAGCACCCAATCATCAAGCTACCATAATAATAAAAAAAAAAAACATGATTAAATAAATTCGAAAATATAATAAAATAATGATAATAGTTTTTTTTTTTTTTTTTGAGAATGGAATAATGATCATAGTTGAATCAAGAAGTTACTATTATTAGAAATATTATGTACCCGGAGGGAGTTTTTCTTGTTGCCGAAATCACAGCCAGGTGGTCTGTTGTTCGGTTTGTTGTCGATGAGACGATACTCATGCATGATCCAATCGCTTTTCACGCCTTTTGGAGGTTTACCACTGTAGAAGACGAGTGCCTTCTTCACGCCCACCTTCTGGTTCCCGTCAGAGGCAAGAACCGGTTTATCTGTACCGGTCGCTTTCCAGTAACCCGACGTAGCGGCTCTGTTCGGTCTAGCTCCGTTCGGATACTTCCGATCTCTAGGACTGAAGAAGTACCACTCCTGTTCTCCAAAAGATGCCTTAGCTGTAATAACAAGCCAAACAAAAAATAACAGAAACCAAAAAAACAAAAAAGAGAAATCAGTTAAGATCATACGTCACACAGAGAGAAATGATCTGTGGAGAAAGAAAGAAAAAACAAGAAGACGTAAGAACTTGGATGATGATGGTGCTGTGATGAGATCGTACGTACCGGGAAGTTCCCATGGATCGAACTTATAGAGATCAACTTCGGCGATGATGGCGACAGGTAAAGGAGCGGAGGCTGCTTTGCGTTTGAGGTAGTGAACGACGAGCTCTTCGTCTGTTGGGTGAAACCGGAATCCTGGAGGAAGGTTAGGCTGCGGCGGTGGTGGACCACCGGAAGAGTCGGTGCTCTCCATTACTAGTTCCTTCTCCGTTCTTGATGATCTAGTACCGTGATCCGACGATTTGGTTGTGATTGTAAGAGAAGCTCATATCATATTTACTCTTGAGATTATTCCTTTTTTTTTCTTTTTGTCAGATATTTTTAATTTTTTTTTTGGAAAGGTATGCTGAAAAATGCTTCACAGAGTCGGCGTTACCATTCTTTTAAATGGCCGCATAAAACGCCAATTTGTGGGTTTTCATCCTCTGTTCTTTCTTACATGCACCTGCAGATATTAGCGTAAAAATGCAAACCAAATGTTTTTTAATTACAGATTAACTACTTCGTATTTCTTTTTAATTAATTACTATCAACCCGATGCTTAACCTAAATAAAGTTACTAGTAACCAAATTGGTCAATGGATTATGTATATTAGATTTATAAAACATTTTGTAAAGTTGTAGTTCATGCAGCTATTTTTTGGAAACTTTTTGCGTTTGCCATAACGATTTGTGTCAATGTAGACAACAAGTATGAAAAAGCAACAATGATACCATCAGCAAAAATACAATACAACTTAGTTATAATAAAGATATTCAAGGCAGTTGTCTTAACTCAACAGCAGAAGAAGAAAAAAATGACTCTTACCATACCTTTTCAGTTTTCACTAGTTACCGAAATCATTTATAACCACATAGTTTTTGTTAATCAGCGCTAATTAAAAAGTACAATATTCCCCCCATATTTCAGCCGATTTTAGTGTGTTTTGGTTGCACTAAAGGATCTAAATGTGTCGACAATGCGACACATATACGAAGCCTGACTAATCATGTCGAATCTGTGTAATTACTAAACTAACCAAATATTAAGGGCGAATTAGTCATTCCTGGCTACATAATAACTATAATTTAACCATATAATTAAACATCAATATTTTCTTTGCGTTTATATATAGGCTTGACACGGACGAACTACGACAACGGAGTAGAGGCTGCAATTAACATCGAAAACGATATATATTGCTACTTTTCATTTTTATATTAGGCAACAAAAATATATTAATATACAAATAAAAAAATAGCAAGATATATCGCTTTCTTCGTTAGTTGATGACAAATTACAATAACACATCAAAGTCCAATAATCGATATATCTTGCTATAATACATAATTATTAACGATCAAGAATATCGCAAAATGAAGAAAAGTTTGAAAATTTTTCCAAAATTATTTTGTAAGCTGTAACAAAAAATGGGTTAATTTATTTATTTTTGTGTGGCCACCGTTACTGATTAAATTCCCAATGAAAAGTAGACACGTGTGATTCCAAGTGGGAGCGATGTTCACACGTGGCAAATCTGAGACGTGGGACCCATACAATAGCCACAGAAGGTAACAAATTGATGACGTGGAAATGGATGGCCGGGTGGGTGTGGGGAAAAAAAGCTTTACGTTTCAGATGTCATCTGTCACGCTTTTGTTATTGAGATAATCGCACCACCAGAATTTTTTAAAAAATAATAATAAAATTAAATTTAAGAAACAAACAAATCGACCCATTTCATGTGATTTTTAGTTCCGATTACTTTATTGTTACTTTAGAATAACCAAAATTTTCTTATTTTTCCAACGTCACATAAAATAATTATAACCATGCATATTTTCGACCACTAAAATACTTATGGTGTGCACATACTTTAAACTCCAATATTGAATTATCAGATTCCTAGGAAGGGTTTTTGTCTGACTTATCAGTTTTGACTTCTGACCATGAGATTCCCAAAAGTTTAAATATTAGATAAAGTTTTTGTGTGGTAATACCGTAATAGTAGTAGCTAGTGCTCCTAGTAGTGGATTCCTAAATCAAAATATATCACTTCTTCTGTTTTGTTGTTAATGAATTTTAAATGAAAGAATTATTATTCTGTTTTATGTTCTTCTAAATTACCTTTTCTTTACGTTCTAATTTACATCAACTGACTTCAATGTAAATCTGAATTACATTGACAAATTTATTTTGGAATGATGAGGTCAGATTTAATATCACAAATAATTTTCTCATAATCTTATATATAAAAAATCTAAATCCTACAATTTTTATATATATAAAAATCTAAATCTTACAATTTTCTTATTTCCTGAAATTTAAAAAAACAAAAATTTTAAAAAATTGTTTATATATTTTCTTTCAAAAGTTTTAAAAGAATTACCTTTTTTAGCTACAGAACCGATTTAAGGTACAAATCATTTATATATTTGCTCATAAATATTTATTTAAACAATAATACTAGCCATACCTATTTATAATCTACATGTTTACATAAATAAGTTTTAAAATACTTTTTTGCTAAAATTTTTTGATTAATTCATTCAACAATCTTTTTATCTCTAAAAATGATTAAGCATTAACATTGAATTTTGGTGGTACGGTTGATTTAATACACATTTATAATTTGTCTCTCATGCAGTTTATCTAGTATATATAAAGTGTTCTAATAAACTGAAAACAGTTTCTTCTAATGTCAAATAAAAAACAATCTTATATCCCCAATTATGTATGTCTTTTGGAGCATTTCGTCTTTAAGAAATGGAAGAAAAAAAAACGAGAAATGTGGACCATATTCTACACACGTTGTACCAACTCAAATAAATGCTTCCCTCTAATTAGTCAATTTAATTACATCATATCTTAGTCACATCCATCAGATCGATATTCAAGAGACATCCTATTTGCATTCACAGAGATTTCTAGTGCTTTGCATGGTTGCACACCATCTCTTTTTTACTTTGTAACTTTCAGAATCTCAACACAGCCACGCACATCCCGCCTGATCCATTTACTATTCGAACCCATAGTCATACGAAAACCGTAATTTGTGGTTTCTTACCAATAATATATACGCGAAATATTTAATAAGTATTATCTACAACACAACGTATCTGTTAGATATTGGGCTATCCTGTATATTAATTTTATGGTTCAGTTTTTAAAATAAATCAACATATAACAATCTTGAATGATAAAGATGCCAGATTTTTAACGATGCTAACGTTGATAGGCATAGACCGAAACGATGGATAGGGCGAAAACACATGTTCAAACCCCTTAATAAGTGAGATGCTAGGGCGATTCGAACAAACGATGGACAATATATAACAATAACATATGTAGGCTGGTAAATTTCACTCTACTACAAGGTATTTAATAATGGTAAACCTAACTTCAAACTTTATACTACATTTTATATTTTCCTCATTAAGAACAACTTTATGGAGAAAAAAACGACCTACTTTCAAATGAGCCAAATGTTTGAACTTTTGTAACCATAGCTTTCATCATGTGATACAATACTTTTATGCCATTTACACATGTATCTAAACCAAAGGAAATGTCATATTACACACGGTCTTATATATGTTACGTGACAAACCAAAACATTGGACAATTATCAAACATTTTGACACTATGTTACCTTAGCTTTAAAAAATATTATGTTATATGGTTTCAAGCATATTAGCTGGCCCTCTGCCAATAGTTTCACTTCCCTAACCATATAAACCTATATGAGTTTTGTATTGTAATTACGTACGTCCTCTGTTTGTTTCATATTCATTCCTATTCTAGGGTTCTAGTGTGTGATGTAGTTTGTACTGTAATTACATAGATCCATATTTGACGTCTAGATGCCATCCTAACCAAGCCAGCCAACACGATCTCTACACTCTCAATCGTTCAATAGTTATAAATAAAAGATTTGATACAAACTAAGTTTTATACACATACATGGTTCTTAATTAGACCATTTTCATTCGGGGAGTTCTCATATGGATAGATACTTTTGGGTGGGTTTTCAACAATTTGAGATATCCATTCACTAGAATAATATTATTTGGATTAAGTCTATTTTTAAGATATTTATGTGAGAACCTCTTAATGGAGATGCTATTAGAATCTCACTCTCTTTTTTTTAATGTGTTATTTAATCTGGATTCTATTTCAAAAGAATATACTTTTGATCTGAATTTTTACCGGATATAACTAATTTATGAGTATTGCTAGTTTGGTAAATAAAAATCTTTAAAAACATAAATTTACGCATATATAATATCATGTATAGCTTTTTCAGGTATATATATATATATATATTTTAAACTGATTGGTCATAAAATTGATATGAACTTCGAAACTTCTTAATTTACTTCGCCTTTTTATATAGATTTTGTAGTTTCCGAATCTTACGAAAACATTTGGTCTGAATTTATCCTTCTATTCTCTATACAGACATACTTATTACTCATATTAGTTAATTAGTCGAATCTCCAAGAGTTAAGATTAATGGTATTAGAGAGAACACATTAATCTTACGACACCAACCAAAGCTACAATTATCTTTTCCTTATATTTATGAGATATAAAACGGATTTGACAAGAGCTCTTTTTGCATGACCCTTTAAAAAAAAATTCTTTCAAATGCGTTCTCTTGTATGTATTTCACGACGAAAATGTAGTTAGTTTTACCAAAATAATTTGTGTGTGTGTGTCTTTAAAATGCTGGATGTCTTTGTAAGACCACATTTTGACGTAGATAAGTATTAATTGTTCGAGGTGGTTTAAAACCAGTGTGCGCGTAATATGTATATTACATGTCATTTTCTATAGAGTGATCAGCTGACCAAAGTTTCAAAATCGTAGGATTAACAGGTTCATATAATTAACAGATATTTATAGAATCTGTAGACATTAATTTTATTCGGATAATAAACAAATGGATGAGTTCCAAGGAGACTGAGGCAATCACCATGCTTCCAAGGATGAATCTTATCTGAAATGCGAGAATAACTCATTAAGCTGTGCCGTAAGGATCATTCTAAAAGCAGGCTAGGAATTCCTTCGATTTCTCTATAAAATTTGATATCGCTTCAGTTGTTTTTTTTCTTGTTTCAGCGTTTTAAACGTTTATTTTTTGTTCATTCGTAAAATTACAACAAGAAATTACAGCAAGTATCGAAAAAATGAAAGAATTTACCAGAAAACAAAATTGGAGATTAAAGGAAGAGAATATATCCAAACAAATATAGGAGACTTATTTATGTAGTCAACACCCAGTACCCACTACGAGAAAGGACAAATATATAAGCTTGCGATGTGGGAAGGTCAAAGTTCTTCATTACCCACCACCACACCCACTGTACGTTCCATTGAAGTAGTGATCACTGATCAGTCTCTGATTTGTTGTAATTTTCTTATATTTCAAATGAAGTACCATTAGATAAATCAATATGAATATATAGCTTAAAAGATCACACGTGACGTATAAATTGCGCACAAAGAATGAAAACGCAAGGCAAAAGAGATCTTGTGTAACCCAATGTCTTATTAGATAGAAGTGAGTCCAGGCGTGACCAATCCCTTTAAAGTTTTCACCCAAAATCCCAACACGGTCCAGTTTTATCGTCTCATGCATATATGTAAAAAATCTACGTACATAATTACGTATGTCATTTTTCTCGCAAGTAAACCTGGGCATCTAGCTTTGCTCATAAGCAGTATATAGAAAGTGCCTTTTCCTAACGTATTTCGAAAGTATTTGTTAATTGTTTTCAACAACAACAAAAAAATCCAAATACACTAAGTGGCGTTTTCAAAAATTGGAATCCTCGTTTTTAACAATTTTATGATATATCATCGTATCAATTTTTAAATCATTTAATTGTGAATAATCAAAACTATTATTTAGGTTTTTATAAAATATATAATTTATATTAATATATTTTATATTTTATATTTGATATTTTTTTAGTAAATTTTTTAAAAACCGAACATATGTTCAATACGTATAACTTCACGTATATCATACGTAAGTATTCGTTGAAGATAGAGTTTAGAAATATTAATGGCTATAATTAATTATGCCTGATGAAAGAATCAATCAAATAGATTAAGACGTGATTTTGATGAGACTTTGCTTTATTTTTTTCTTTCTAATTTTTGTTTTTAAGCTTGATATGGAAAGTGATTAAGGACCTCCTCAATTGTCTGCTTTGTTAAATATGATTAGTGACCTTCTCAACTCACTGGAAGGTCGCACAAGCAACGGTAGAATCAATGACAAAAAAGTTGTCTAGGTTTGATGTATTTTATCGCAAATGTCATTGTTAAATACTAAAAGATATTGCATTATAAATTGCATGTGCGCGACTAATCAGAATTGACGCGAGATTTTGAACAAATATTTCCGAAATATAACTAGTTACACTAATTAAGTTATGCATAAGTAAAACCATATCTAAATTAAAATTTGTACATATATAATTTCATTTTGTATTAAAAGTTTTATAAACTTTCCTCCTAACGATAACATACATAGTTGAAAAAAAATATATTTTAAAGCATGTATATAATTATTCCATAAATTTGAATATGAAGTTTGTTTCAGTAAGTATAAAAGCACATATATATAGTTCTAAAAAGTAAAAGTCATGTAGGCATCTCAAAAAATCTTTATCTTATCTCTTTTAACCTTTTTATGTTTTAGATGTAAAGTTATTCTTACTGATAAAACTGCTATATATATGGATGTTTGTTTTATTTTAAAATTTTCAAATATAAGTTGACGAATAAACTAGTCTAATCTCTCAAATCTTACTGCGTCAGACAGTAAGAAAATATTCCCGATCGAGATATTTTTCGTTATTTGAACAAAAAACAAAGGCAAGAAAAGAAATTACGTTTGTTTAGCTCCAATGCACAAGGCCCAATAAAGTTATAGCTAATGTAATATATAGGCCTAAACTGGTCTCAGTTTGGACACATGGCCCAATACATATATAAATACTAAAAATTACATATAGCTTTCCATTTTTTTGTCCAACTAACTACTACATATTTATATTTAGTAATTACATGTGGTATGGTTGAATGAATCGTTGGTTTAACGTACAGAAAACTCTTGAACTTGGACAACAACTCGTTTCTAAACAAAATGGTTACAAAGTATTATACTCAAAACTTTCGTTTTCAGGTATTTACGATAGGATATGCTCTTTCAATGGGTTGCGTAGAGCTTCGTCCAACAAAATTCATATGTAAAATAAATCTCCTTTTTGCTTTCCAAAACCGATAAAATTTTCACTTCCAAACTAGTTGCCACGTACCTTAATCATCAAATGTCGATGAAACTTGATAAATAAGTGGATATAAGGAGTAGTATATATCAATCGTACTTATATCGTGTTGACTTTATTTATTTCTTGATTTACCGCCTTGATCACGAATCTTCTAGATATGAATTAATATATGATTAAATAAGTTCGCGAAAATGAATCTTTTAAACTTAATTACCTACTACAAGAAAAAAGACAACACAAAATCAACTCATCTTGCTTTTAGTGGTAAAATGATTCTTTTATTATTCTTAATTATTTCCACGGACTTTTTTCGATTTTACGAGTTATACATATATAATTAAGAGGGTAAGAAAAAAAGGTTTATGAACAATTATCCACTCACATATCTTTCATGTTAATTATACTCTTATTGTTATTAACAATATAGAGAAGAAACAATAAAGGAACCTCGATTATTCAAAGTCCACGGACTCTTTAAAATTCAACTTAATAGATATTCATATGTAACTGGTTTTGCTTAAGTATATATATAGTGTTTTTCATCTTTCACTAAATTAGTCCACTATTCCTAGATTAATGAAAATAAAAAGGTTTTGTTTATAGATTCAGTATCTCGTTTACAGATTATTTAATCTGATTTCATAAATTAGATAAATAAATAGAAAAATGCATTATGAAAATGAGAAAATCTGCTGAGTTAAAAAAGCGTTGCTGTGTTTGAAACTTGTACGGTGTGAACTGTTACTATTTTAGGAAAGAAATTATTCCAAGCTGGTCAAAGAAGTTGCACATGTTGACCCACACGTGCAATTTCGGGAAAACCCAAACGGTCCAATCTTATCTCCATAATCCAATTGGTCTTTTAAGATTTGGTCATCTAATAACCTGTAACCATCGCTCTCCTATTCCCATTAAACAATATACACATATTTATTTATATATTATTCAGTTTATCTAACAAATTTTGAACATCATATCTTTTTAAATCTTTACGACCTACAGGCTACAGCTGTACATGACTATTTCAAGCATTACGTCCTGGTATATGTCAACGTACATAAACGAATATATGCACAACTATCTCGTGCGATATTGCTTTCTGCCATATGTTTATATATATAAAAGTATACCAGTGGTTTAGGCTAGACCATCATCACTGATAAACATATAAATCTGGTCATGTACTTGGATATTGTTGGCGTCCGCGAAAATATTACAAACTATTGTTTATGTTGTTCGGCGTTAACAATAAACGATGTCGAACTAAACCATGTTCGTTTTCTTGTTACTAGTTCAACAATATTGTTTGTGATTAAGGTTAACATTTTATAAGGATGTCTATTAGCAATAGACTAATAGTTAAATTAAAGTTATACATAGATCTACATATTAATATCTCGCCGAAATTAATTTATTGTATCACTAACATCGAGGACATGAATAAGATTTCTTCGCTAAAATATGTTATTGTTGCTGAGATAGCTGGATTAAAGACAATGAAAGGATCGATCGTCGTTCTTTAACAGTATAAATGAAAAGTGAAACGATCACGGTTTTGTCTTGTTATCGTTGTTGTTTGTCGTCAGTACATGACTACGAAACGAGGAGATCAGATATATCAATATAGATAGATATCCTAACCTGTTTTATAAAAAAAAAAATCAATTAATTAATACAAATGATTAGAATCCAGCTAAAAGTTTGCAAAAATGTATCTTTGAGGATAAATGACGACTAATATACAAGTGGAACCTAAGCNCCCCCCCCCCCCCCCCCCCCCAAGAATTGCAATTCTACACTAGTAATTAATTAATCAATCTGACTCACACAAAAATATAATATAATTATGTTCCTTTCTTATTACGTCACCATTACACAATCACATAAACCCGAAACTACTAGTTTGTTGTCCCGAGTACCCAAATCCGTTAACAGGGTCAACACTGAAACCCTGATCATGAGCCAACACGCCCGAGTTATTAAACCGAGGAATCCCCTCAGCTTGTTGTTGCTGCGTCTTATCGCCTTCTTCGTTTGTCTTCATCACACCGTGTAAATAGCCACCACCGTCGCCGTAACGGAGACTTGGAACGTTATGACTCCGTCCGAGTTCCGGGACCGAGTTGTGTCCACCAAAATTCGTCCAATCATAACTTGGCTCCCTTGCTAAATGAAGAAACCCGGTTTTCTGTTCGGTTAAACCCGGTCTATGACTATAGTGAGGAATCGTGTTTGATGAACCGGCGGCAAAACCCAAACTTCTATTGTCGATCTCATGTAAAGTCTCGAGAACGTCGTCGTATTGGTGAGACGAAGATGACGTCGACGAACCATTGTTGCTGTATTCTCTTCCGCTCATTATGTTACCGTAAGCTTGTTTTTGCGCGCTTGATTGCTTCTTGTATATTCGACATAAAACCCAATCATCAAGCTGGACGGAGACAAAATGATCATTATAAAAAAATGTTTTAAGTTGGAATAAACAAAAAAGCATAATTAATAAATACAGTTAACTTTATGCTTTTATTTAGTTTAGTATACCTTGGTGCTTCCATTTCTACGAGAAGGTTCGATGAGACGGTACTCATGCATGATCCAATTAGTCTTGGTGCCTTTTGGTGCTTTTCCAATGTAAAACACCAAAGCTTTCTTGATACCAACTCTTCTTCCCTCGGTCGAGATAACCTTATCCGTACCGGTTGCTTTCCAGTAACCCGACCCAGCAACTCGGTTGGGTCTCGACCCGTTAGGATACTTCCTGTCCCTCGGGCTGAAGAAATACCATTCTTTTTCCCCGAATAACGCCTTACCTACATAAACCAAACTACATAAATTAGTTATATAATACATACGGAAACTATCTCTTGTTTTTTTTAAAACATAACCGGGACGGTTAAGCTAAACGTACTTGGCAAAACCCACGGGTCGAATTTGTAGAGATCGATTTCGGCTATGAGCTGGAGAGAGAAATCGTGACCGGCGGCTTTTCTGCATAGATATTCCACCATCAGCTCTTCATCCGTCGGGTAAAACCGAAAACCCGGTGGCAAGCTTAGTTGCGCTAACGGGTCCAGTTCTTGAATACCCATTTTTTTATTTATCTTCCTCTAGGACAATTAAAATATCTGCACTTTTTTTTATGTTTCTTTGAACTTTTTTTTTTTTTTTCGCATTAAGAATTTGAACCTCTGTTACTTGTGTGTGCGTATGTATATTTATATACATAGAGAGATACAGGAGAGTATTACACCGCCGCCCAATCTTCGTTAACGTGCAGCCTCAATATGGGTCCTACTTTGAGTTTATCATGACACGTGGATCAATTAGAGCGACGTGATTTACGCGATCCCTTGGGTTCGTTGAACCTAGGTAGCAATAAAGTTGATTATAGTAATAAATAATTTTATACTTTTGTGTGTGACACTGTATCGCCTCGTATGATTTTTACTGTTTTCCCAAAGTGTTTTTTTATTTTTTTTGTTCTCTTTGTCAACGGTTTCCAAAGTGTTGGGGAATTCATATTTACAGAAACTCCAAGTTATTTAGTACGTTCAAATTAAAATTAGGTGATTCTGTAAGACTCGTGATTTTCCTGCAGTTTACGCGGTAAGTTTCATTGAAATGACAGTATGCGAAAAGTACTTCAAATAATATTCTGAAAAGATATATATTCTTTTAAAAATGGGTATGTGCCAAACTGTTTTTTTGGTCAAGAAGAAAAGACACGTGTAAGTGAGTGATGGGGTGAGTTTTCACGGGATGGAAACATGTAAAGTGGTTTTCGTTTTTCAATACGGATAAAACTACCATGAAAACAACACGTGTCTCGTGTTTATGGGCTCAGTTAGGCGGGACATTTCCTCGTCGAAGTTGCAGATGAGAGAAAGACGAACAACAAACACGAGCTGATGATGCAGACTCTTCAGTTTTTCTCTAATTTAGCTAATTAAGCAGATTTTAAAATTTTGATTGACTCCAGCATCAACATCAGATCAATATGTGCAAAATTTAAACGAGAATTTACATAGAGCAACCATCAGATATAAGAATACAGGATACAAACTCACTTCTCCTCGCAATTTTCTTTGTACGTGATTTAAGAACATTTTAATCAGTTCCACTGATAATTTTATTCGTGTATGTGGAAGTTGAAATAAAAAGGTTTAGTTATCAAATTTTTATTGTACATTTAATATATTCTATTCACAACTCGATGCTATAAATAATTCTAAGCAAATAGAAAAATTAAGGAACTGGGTTTCTTTCACTCAATAGCTTTCGTGTCACGGGGCAAGTGTTAATTAGTTCCATTGATATCGTTGCTCTTCGAATAAAGATCCATCAAATGATATAGTATAGGTGGTCAAAGTTGTTTTTAGACTTTGTTATTCTCCTTTTCGCGATGAAGTCATGCATATATCATAACGTGTGTGTCATGTATATATCTTAATGCGTACACCCGGAATATTAGGCCAAAAGAGAAAATTGTATAAAAGAATTTGATGACGTGGATTTCAAGATGACATAAATAGGTTACAACCTTTTACATTTGGGTTTAAGTAATGTTTGGTTGGATAAAAAATGACAACACCAAGCTACTATTAATGAATTTCTCAAATTTAGGTATTTTTTACGTAGTACATAATAGGAAATTCGTACTTACTAGATTTAATTTCAATCTTCATTGAATTTACAGTATATCGGTGAAATTCGAACTGAATCTATGATGCTGCTTACGCTTTTTTGGTTTGGTTTTTTTTTTCTTATCATATATACATATGGACCTGGTCATGTGGAGCACGATATATGAGTTAATTACATCGATAAGCATAATCCAAATTATCCAATATATGCCGATTCTCAACCGATAAAAAGCGATCAGCGATCTTAAATCGAATCAGCCTTATGTAATGGCTTTTTATAAAGCTTAAGTATTATATTGTCTAACTAAGCTAAACAAACAGTAGTTTCATTTTATAAGATTAGAAATTTTCAACAAAGTGTAAAATGTTCTCTTCTACTTTTTTCTGGATCGAATGTTCTCTTCTACTTTTCTATCATCAAAACGTTATATATTACTATTATTTCATTCCATAACGGATATGTTTTTTTTTTTTTTTGGCATCGCAGGAGCAAAAGTTGTTTCTTCATATATATAGAAATAGATTTAGAACACTAGTGCTAATATGCATGAATTAAAACTATAAACCTAGTGATAGCAAACAACAGAGATTAATCAAAGTCTCGGTCCATATCTCATATATATATATATAGAATAAAAGTTATTTTGATAAAACATATATATAATATTCTAAACCCTGTAAAGCTAATTAATATTCTCATCAAGTTGGAGATACATCGATCACATTGAGTAATGAGTACCAACTTGTGCATATCATACGTCTTTTCATATTCTTAATATAGAATAGAAACGAAAAGAGGAATCCAACGATGAAGATGGACATCAGGTATCAAAACCCTGCTTCATCCAACTTGATCTTATTATAAAGCTTGACTTAAAAATATATGTAGTTTTGTTTGAAAAAAAGAAAAGTATATGTATATGTATATATATATATGGGCCTATATATATGTAAATCTTTTAGTAACGGATATAATTGTAGGGTAATGGTTATTATTGAAATCACTAGTTAAGGTTACATACTACAAATTTGTTTTGTCGACGAACGATATCTTTTGAAAAGATAGAGATAGGTCTTTGTCTTTCAATAGCACTTTTTGTTATTGGTTAATACCTGTTAATACCAAGTGAAGGCCGCGAAGATTCATGTTCACTAAGCCATGTGGTAACAATAGTAGCTCTGAGGTGGCAAAATAGGGCCCACGTTGTTCGATAACATCCTTTACCATACATATCAAATTCAAGCTGGAGACTCCTGGAAAAATGTAGATAAGAAAAAAGGCAAAATATAGATCTTTGACCATTACTTAATTTCAGCGACGTATTATCAGACTATTTTGGGGCCTTGGATATTACACGTCACTTATTTATTTTAATTTTATTATTTGACTATTTTTCAAGTTTCTGGTTAAACATTAAGAATATAATATTTTGAATATAAACGCTGTTGGCTACAATTTTATTTTTGACCAATTTTCTACAGACAAGCTCGGATACGGTGTTTAATATTGGTGTCACTTATTTATTTTAATTTTATTATTTGACTATTTTTCAAGTTTCTGGTTAAAAATTAAGAATATAATATTTTGAATATAAACGCTGTTGGCTACAATTTTATTTTTGACCAATTTTCTACGGACAAGCTCGGATACGGTGTTTAATATTGGTCTCGGTTTTCGAAAGTATCGATTAATTTTGACAGCCGGAAGAATTACTTAGCCCAACAAACTTTCAGGCCCATTAGTTTGAATGACCTGTTTTTAAATAGTTCTTTTTTGTTTTCCAAAGTTTTTAAATAGTCATATTCCTATTCTGGAGATTTAGAATTCAAACGGTTTGACAACATTTTTACTGGCAGTTACATATATAGGTCTCTATAATAATAATAATAATTTGTTAGACTGACATTCAAGTGATAAAATGAAAAAAAATTTAGATGAGGTTTTCCATTCTATAAAATACTTCAACAAATATTATTTGTGAAAAACTTAAAATAATAAGTAAAGATAAAAATGAATTTTAGTGATAGTCTCTTGAAAAAACATATCATGTTATATGTAATAAGTAAAGATAAAAATGAATTTTAGTGCTAGTCTCTTGAAAAAACATATCATGTTATATGTCACGTGACTCACGCCATACCATAAAACACTTGCCCAACGATTTTGGAGAACGAAAACAAATTTTAAAAGTTTCCAAATATTCCGATATGAGAACATATATACTACATTATAAAACTAATTAAAAAATAAAAGATAATTTTTGTTCTGTAGTTTACGATTAAACAATACATGAATATTAATGAAAGCAACAAAATCAAACTACAATCCTAATCAAACATTTATCTCATGAATGATGACCAATCTCTTCCTTTAGACTCTTTAAGATCTGTATGCAGAAACTTTGGATTCTCCTTCATAACTTTCTTTCTCCTTGCAACCGTTTTTAGTTTCTCATTCTTCGCCGTATCAGAACTGGCAATGCCAAGATTATTACTTAAAGCTGAATCTTCAGTTCTTGAATCCACATAATTAGTGATATTGGATTGGTAATTTTGGGAAAGTCCCATTAGGATCTCTGGACTAATTGCATCTTGAGGCATATTCGTGTCAAGAATCTTAACTAACTCTGAACTCACTAGGTTTCCTGGACGCAAGTCTACACAATCTTTGTCAAACTGAAGCCCAAACCTCTGAACGAAGAAGCTCCTTATGATTTGAAGATCCTTAAGCTCGCCGATTCTTGATGCGGCAAATATCAATCCGGCCATTGCTTTTTTAGTGTCTTCCGGTAAGAGATGAACATCTCTGGCGGAAAAACATAAGTAAATTAGGGTTCTGGAACCGTTAACGTTTTTAATGCAACCGTGTTTTGCAAGTCAACAAGAACAACTTACCTTTGATGATTTAAAGGAGAAAAACTCAGCAGTATGGATGTGCAGAAGTACTCGACCTGATCGTAAGCCGATAATCTTCTCTCGTCTTCATAGAATTGCTTCGCCTACAATTTTAATTTAGCAAACCCAAAAAACAAATATTATTCAAAGGGAATAAGCAGATTTTGGGGTTTGAATTTCTATAATACATATTTTTAATTATAAATTTTGAATTGGACAGTTTTGCTGCTGTGTGTAAATATCATAAGGAAAGTAGTAGTGATCATCAAGATTCGGATTAAATAAGCAGATTTATATGGTTACTGAGATTATTCTCATATATTACCTTAGGAAGTGCTTCGGGAAAGCGTCCGTTAGGAAGGAGTTGAGCAATATCGGACCGAGACTGTCTAACCATACACTCTCTTCGTCTCCGTTGCACCTTGACAGAGCATAGCAGATTCTGGATATGGAGTTTGCTACAAATAAGACATCAGATTAATTAAACACTTGAACGTGAAACAAAATCCTTACCGTCTAACGTAAGTAAACTAGGAGTTTTACCACTTCGAAGCTTTTCGCCATCTTGAAGAACGAAACCATACAGAAAAAACATTACGATAGCATCCAAGCTTTGGTTCTGTTTTTTTGGCCAACACCATCTCCGTTCCTCGGTAGGAAGGTGAAGAGAGCCTTAATTATAACAAAGTTAAAATAATGAGATGTTGATAAATACAGAAAAAAATCTATTATATATTGTTCTTAAAAAGTGGTAATTAAAATCCATGTACTTATGGTATTATATCTTGGGAAAACCTGCTTTTTCTTTTCCAATGTGGGATATGTAAATCCAAATGCATTTAACGTACCCTGTTTCAATATCCCTTGATACATTCGTAACTTCACTAATAAAAGGAACTCAAAAAGCATTTCATGAGTTTCATCTACCAGTGGCAATTCAATCGTCGTTTGTTTTTTCTTAAAATCAAGATATCAAATCTTAATTAGACGAGTTAATAAAATTAACATTCTGTGTTCTATTATTGTAATACCTACCTATGTTGAGTTGAAGAAAAAAAAAACCTTTTTTACGTGATTCAAATATTCTCTTTATTCACTTAATCATCCGAAATATATCATTGACATATTATATACATCTATTCGATCCAGCAAAAAAAAAAAAAATCAAATCAAATCAAATCAAATCGATAATTATCAATCTATTTTCCAAAACGAACAAAAAGGTAAAAGACTGTAAAAAGACAAAAATACTTACTGTATCTTTTTATTTATTTACTACATCTAAATCTTACACACTTATAGAACTAATGGCTCTATAGAGATATAAAGATGTACAGCTATTTATATGTTATAATTTGTCCTAATAGTAAAAATAGAAAATAAAATTTCAGTTATAAGTTTCCACAAAAGGATCATATTTTTATTCAAACAGCTTTTTTTCATTGTAAAAATACTATAATAACTATGCAAATGGTTTTTCTAAAGTTTCCGCATATTACCTCCTTCTTCTTCTTTTTTTAAAAATAATCATATTCAGCCAAAATATGAATCCCACGTAATAATTTTTTTTTTGTTTGGGTAATAAAGCAAATATTAATATTTGTTTTTTTTTTAAAGTTATGAATTTTCCATTCATGATCAGAGTCAAGCCCAATTATCGTCGCAATATGGGCCTTATCAGAAGGTTTAATTAGTATAAATCAATATCAGGATTAATGCGTTAAGAACCTAACAATACTTAATGGTGCTTAAAATTATAAGACAAAGATCATCATTATGCGTGCATGACTAGTTTTAATTGCAATTCGGAAGCAGCACTGACCAAGTTCTTAAACATTGACCACCAATCTTTGTTGGTTAATTTATTAGCCAAGTTATGTCTGAAAGGACAACCGACAAACCGGAAGTACCGGTTGCCGGTAAAACCGACGCGTATAATACAGCAGTCGCCAGATGAGCCGGTTAGATTTAAACCATTCAATATGTCTTGGTGAAGAGACGGCGACCTTTTAACTAATCCACTTTTTTTTATAAAAAAACGTTTCTAATTTTGCAGATTTTCACTCTAATAATTTCTTCTAATTCGCTTTCGTTTTGTCAGCCTCTTAAAAAAATGAAAAGTAAATTGTTTAGTCGTTAATGAGAGGACAGACACTCCCTACTAAAGCAGTGAACAGTCGTTGTTTTATCGGTTTAATATATTTATTGTGTGAACTGTTATCATCCTTCAAAGACCATCGATTTGCTACCTTCAACCGGAAGAAAGATCAAATCATCAGAAAGCTTCTACTGAGAAAATCACCAATGGCTTCGAAGCTTGTCGTCATCATTGTGTTCATCCTCGATCTCATCGCTGTCGGGTTGGCCATTGCCGCCGAGCAGAGAAGAAGTGTCGTAAGTCCATTCTCTCTTCTCTTCTCACTAAGTTGGATAGGTTTTGGTTTTAGCTCACTCTCTATCCGTGATTCTGGAGCATTTCTTGACCAAGTAGTTATTCAAATTTGGCTCGTTTTTTTGAGGTTTTTATCACATCTGATTCACAGCCTTGTTCTTTGATTTTGATTCATGACCTAGAAGTTTCTGCAGAGCTTAAAAGTTGCTGTGACTACAGAACATTTTTTTTTGTGAGATTCCACACTCAAGCTACTATCTAGCTATAGCTAAAGTCATATTGGCTCTGCAAAATCTTGAAAGCGGTTTCTGCTAAGTTTTCTTTATGTGCTTTACGCGGTTTATCAACAAGTCACTGTTCTGACAGGGCAAGGTTATAACGGACAATGAGAAGACATATGAGTACTGTGTGTATGGCACAGACATTGCTACAAGCTATGGAGCTGGTGCATTCGCTCTCCTCTTTATAAGCCAAGTCCTTATTATGGTTGCTAGCCGTTGCTTCTGCTGTGGGAAGTCCCTTAACCCTGGCGGTTCAAGAGCTTGTGCCATCCTTCTCTTTCTCATTTGCTGGTAATAACAACAGCATACAACTCTTCCCACGACATGGTACCTTAAGTCTTTAATTAACACCTCAGATTGAGTCTGCTCATTTATTCCGATTCTCTTGCAGGGTATTCTTCCTGATCGCTGAGGTATGTTTGCTTGCGGCATCAATCAGAAACGCGTACCACACAAAATACAGAAAGATGTGGAACATCGATACCCCGCCGAGCTGTGAAGTTATAAGGAAAGGAGTATTTGCAGCTGGTGCTGCATTCACCCTCTTCACCGCCATCGTCTCTCAGTTCTACTACGTTTGCTATTCTCGTGCTCGAGATGCTTACCAGAATCCGTCCTACTAAAAATGTCAAACTTTCACAGCAAGCAACGTTTAAGCATTAAGAGTTGAAAACTTTCCTCCAGTGGGCAGTGAGTTTGTTTTGTTTCCTTTGTTACCTATCCGATATGATTTTTAAAATTTGATGGTGTCTTGAGGAAACATTGAGAAGTGATTGTTTCTTGTGATCGTATAAAGATAGAGTAGAAACATGCTTGTGAATCACTGTTTTTCTTTCGTATGGGTAAACGTTCTGATTTACTTGATTTGGAAGAATGGTATTGAACTAGCACTGGCATTTATATGGTTAAGTTCCGTTTGAAACCAAATAAAAAAAAGTTTGGGAGTTTATAGGTGGTTATTTGTATATGAAATTATAATGATTGTTAAAAAAATTTATAATCTATTGTTATTATCTAATTGGTTTATGAATTTTTCTTTTAATGATTTTTTAATTTCAGACAGTTTTCTTTTGTTATTCAGAAAATTTGGTTTTTAATCATTTATGATATTTTTCATCCTCTTGCCCATACTTTTAAGGGTTGTTGTAACTTGTATGTAGTGGGTTGGCCTTTTTTACCCATGGCAACATCTCTATGGGTATCAAATGCCAAGTTACAAGCACTAATCTGGGCCCAACTTGTAAGAATAATTGCTGACTAAATTAGAGCCTGTAAAGTCGAATTCTATTTTCATTTCGTTGTTTTTTTTTTTTTTTTAACTTTTTCATTTCGTTGTTGTACGTAAAATACGGGGAAATACCAATTATCACAGTATACAAGTATTGACAATTTAGCTGCAAGGCGCTAGTACTTAGGATAGTATAGTTATCAACGAAATTTTAGAAATATAAAATAATTGGTGGCATAATAATCCGACATAATGACATATGCGTCATCATGGCACATGACCATTAGTACATTGTGATATAGGATACCAATTTACAACGCATTGTCAATAATTCAATAATACGAGCGAAATATTTATATTTAAAGAAAAAAAACTGAAATCTATAATCATGCTTTTTCTTCAAATGGGCGGGCATTAAGAAAAATTCAATTTTTTTAGTTAACAAAAAGTGAAACCTTCTTTTTTTTTTTTTGGAAGGAGACCAAAGTAAAAGTAAAGCCTTCTTTTCGGGTTCTTATATAACTTATAAGTTCCAACCAAAATCCATACATGCTCCAAGCCTCCAAGTAGAAATTTAACACTTCTACATGCACGTTCGCATACATATTCACATCTAATCATACAATACATCGTATATATATATATATCGCTTGTATCCACACGTTACACGTACGTAATTACGTATGTTTGTCATGTGGGAAAATGCGTTTTGCATTTTTTATTATATTAATTTTCAGAGGATCGCCAGAGATAAACTTAATGATTGCTCACACCCATTTGTCCTTTGTTAAATCTCAGATACTTTTAAGTCACATTTTCCTCTGTACTTTCTCTTAATTTTATAATCAATTTAACATCTTAAAAATTGACTTTAAGTGTCTTCTCGTATACTTGAGTAGTCACCTCCGAGTAATTTTTATCAACAACAGGAAAATGCATTACCGTGACTTGTTAGTTTAAAAGAACGGATCAAAATATTATAAACAGAATAAGCCAACCAAGAAAACTCTTTGATAAAATGATAAGAAGGTACAAGCTGCATGTCGGATGTATTTTTCTCGAAATTGTTTTAAAAGAAATTATATGTCGTATATATCCTGGCTTTTTATACACAAGGCTAGCTCGAGTATCTTTTCGTTAAAGAAAGGCTCAGAATATCTAAAATTTATTTTTTAAAAATCTATATGTTCTAATTGTTGTAAGTGATTTTGTGTGTACTCTTTTGTGATTTCATAGGTACATAAGAGTCTGTAAAACTTGACGAAAAATCACTTTTTGTAAATCACCCCCATTACATACGTTGTATCCTTGAATATGCTTCTATGCGTTATCTGATTATAATATTCCACTCGAACGCTTCTGAAGTTTAGATGTTATGATTAGGATAGTAAAAATGATGGATTCATCAGATCAATATACATATATATTATGTGATACATGTGTAGAGATTGATCCTACGAAAACATCACAATAAGTATGAATCCTAATACAACTCTATCTTATCCTAATAGTTGTTGAGATAAGATAACATTATACGAAGCTATGTTTTCTTTTTCTCCCGATTTGGTTACGTACTAATTTTCTTATAAATATAAGAAAATCAAAACCAGTATATCACAATAGCATGCAAGAAAGTTAGACGTGTGCGTCTATTTCTATCCAAACACGATAAACAAAGCTATCTCAATCCTCAAGTGTTTGCGTCGTAAGATTTAGGTCGACCCGACAAAGAAATATATGGTCAAACTCTACTTTGGCCCCAAGAAAAAAATTATACCAAAAAGGGAATCATTTACGTATTAAACATCTGTAGCCGATAAGAACACAAAAGATCATTGAAAATTGGACATTTGAATAAAGACAGGTAAAAGGAACGTACGATAATTTTTGCTTGGTGAAAATTTGTATTCGCGTTTGTTAATAGTTACGAGTGACCTCAACAATATTTGTGAACATGAAGGGCTTAGCCTTTCACAAATGTAGACACATTGACAATATTTGTGAATGGCCCCGAGAAATCTATAGAGAACCAAAAGCTGCAATCGATCTATATATTGTTACGTCAGGAAAAATGAATATGTTTTCAAAAAACAATTTAAATTTTTATTAAAAAAAACAGTTTGAATATAATTAATTCAGTATATAATGTTGATCTCCATTATATACTGTATGTTACAACTTACGACAACGAATGAATAAAGTTATGCCAACGAGCTCTAAATAGAAGTTGGTGGGTGAGAATGATTCAGATCATTTAATTCCTAACGGTTTTGTGTATCTTTAATGATGATAATTTTATTTTGTTATTTTAAATAGAAATTAGTTAAAACACATATTTACAACAAATATAATAGTTGACTTTTTACCGTCTTTTCCTTTTCTCGGAGAAGATGTGCCTATAACCTAGCTATAACCTATGTGTAGTTTTTATACTTCGAAGCCACTTGGATAGTTGAATTTGTTTCTTTTTCCTTACGAGAATATTTGAACCTGTTAGGTTCAGAAAAGAACCATGGGTTGATGCCTTGATCCTCATTGAACTTTAAAATAGCATATATATCTAAATCTAAATAAATTTATGGAACAAACTTACCCAAAGCGAGTCAGATTAACATATAAGTCTATTGTCTATAATCTATATATCCACCAGGATAGTGTGATAAATGATATTTCCATCAATCAATCACGATTTGTTTAAGAATCCATGAAAACTATTGTGAATGTCATATATCGATTTTACTAGAATACCATTGAATTTAGTCATTTTTGTTAGTAAAAACTAAAACCGAAACAATTTTGTTTGTTAAAATGGTAATCACAATGATTTTTATACTTGTCGCAATTCATATTAAAAAAAAAAGAATTGAAGAAGTAAAGATAAAAAAAATAGAAGAATGGGGAGAGGGGAGAGGGACGTGGCCGATCTGAAGACACTGACAAGTTTTACGACTTCAACGATCGACGGCGACACCCTATCATACTCTTTCTATGCATTTTGATTTCTCATTTCTTTATAGAATCACTCTACACTCTAGTTATATATTTATTTATATATATAACAGGCCGGGTTCCAGCTTTTCAGTTTGACCCAAGGAAATGTTTTTAACTTCAACCGCAACTATACAAAAAAAACAAGAAGAATTTTTTTAATTCTCATTTTCACCCATTTTAAAAACAAAAAAATAATAATGACGCTTTTTGTTTCTCTTGTGATTTTGTATAAAATTGATGATAATGTTTCTATAATGTGATGTATGGCTGAGAATGGTACTTTGTGATTGATTTGAAGTATGCAATGCTATGATTTGAATGGCTGCCGGGATGAATCAATCATAATTTCAATTAATATATTTACCAATTAAGATAGTTCGAGATATTTTGTTTGAATAGTATTATTTGGTATTATCGTGTCTATAGACTAAAACGTTGCACCAAGAACTAGGTGCAAACTGATTAGAACCTTAGTTTTGATGAGATCATAGACCAATCACGGTGTTTACGATGATGGTTTCTATCGGTTTTTTACCCGCACAAATTATACATCCCCATATCTACAAAGTTTATAATGAATCGTCCAACAGGGAAGGAGTAGAATTGTAATAATCAAAATCTCTTTTATTTTTTCGCTGCGACCAATGTGTTTTATCAGAATTAACCCAACAGCATTGAGCCTCTTACATTTAATTTCTCAATGTTATGTCACTCGTTAGCTTCGAATTCTTTCTGACATACCTATATCCAATTTGTCTATTTTTTAATTAATTTATTGAAGGTGTGTGTGGTTACTAAATGATGTGTGAAACAATGTTGTAAATGAATGCGCTAAACAAGAGAAACCGCAAAACAGCAAAAAGGGAAAGAAAAAACATAATGCTGAGAGAGAGCTCTCGAGACTTTGTCTATGGAAATAGAGAATTTGGTTTGTGGTTTACATTTGTAACCACATTTTTTCACCCTTTATTATTGTTTTTTTATATATTTATTTGGTCTATAGTACAACTCTACTTTCAAACAGAAACACGATAATGGAATATATTAGGGTTATTAGCATAAATAAAGTTGCGAAAATTACATAAAACAATCACATGCTTCACGTCAAATCTTCAAACTGTTTCTAATGTGATCGCATGAAATGATTTGGTGTCGCAAAACAACAATTCATTTGATGTTTACAGAACAAGATCTACGCAAAGCTGTTGGACACTTTATTAAGAAACAAGAAATCTAAACTATAAGCCAGTAACTGATCTAGAATTCCAAGAAAATTTCAGACAAATCTACTTTCTCTTTTTCTTTTTGTTGTTGTCTAAATCTAAAGTTTAATCCATAATAGAAAAATAATACTAATAATTACAGCTCGTGATTTGATATTTTCATGTCTCTGTGTCTTAAACATGTTTATACTAGTGGTCGGTATATCATTAGTTGTCAAATGTTTTTTTGTTAACGTTTGCCAAATGTTTAATCTCTTTGATTAGCATACTGTATATTAATAAGTAAAATAAAAACTGGTCCCGGCGAGAGAGAGAGAGAGAGAGAGAGAGAGAAAAAAAACGGGGTGTAATGTAAATAACGGTGGGACGGGAAAAGTAGAGTAGGGAAGGGGCATGTGTTACTGATTAGCTGTCCTCTTCTCTCTGCATTTACTCTTTGTGGGCCTTAGGCCCATTTCTCATCCCTCCCTCTTATTTTTTACTATTTTCTTATTTTAATTATAATTTTCTGTTTTATGAAACGAAATAAAAACCTCGTATAATCACTAAGATTCAGCTTTGAGCGTTACTTATGGTTCTTATTCCATTATATATTTTTTGTGGGCCTTTTGAAGCGAAAGATGTATAGATTGCGGTAATCATCATCTTCTTGAAAGTTTATGTGATTTGATATGTTGGATACTTGGAAGGTTAAATCGGTTAATTGATGGTTTAGTTTTGGATATGATACTCACATTTTGTAAGAGCTTTCTAGTTATTACTGTTGTTTTTACTACACCTGTTTATTTAATATTAAAGAAACTCCAAAGTAACAGTCCTAATGCTATTGCTCGATGAACATTTGAATCGTGGCAAAATTTTAGTTCATGTAGTATATATATATATGTGGGTTCAAAATTAATCTACGAACCCAACTAGAATAACTTTTCCGAAGAATTGCTGTTGACTATATTTGCTTTTACGAACTATCACTGTAGTTTATGATCTAACTTGATTGTAGTTTGTGATTTAACTTGACTGTACTTATTCATTATGTTGATTTCAAGGAAACACTTTGACTGTGTTTAAAATTTAAATGATAGTCTGTATTCTACCCTAAATGTTTACGTTACTATTAATAAACGAAAAAAATACTTTTATCAAGAAAGGTAAATAAAAGATCAGAATTAGAAAACAGCAAAATTTGTGTCGGCATTTTTTTTTATCAGAAATATATATATATATATATATATTTTAAATAACACTTGCCGTAATATAGAAAAAAAATGTAATAAAAAGACATTATTAAATATCTGTTAATAAATATAATAAATTGTTGATCAAGGGAAATAAAATAAAACTTGAAGAATGGCAGTATGCTACACGCCTTTATTTTATTTTATAATTATATATAGAAGGCTCTCTTATCAATTTTAATTTCTTATGGTCTCTAAGCAAACATATGGCGGAATACATTATTGTCAATTTACATATCATATACCTTCTCTTTTGTCGGAAATTAAAATTAGTATTTAAATCCTGAAGATCTAAATCTCTAGATGAAAAAAAAACTAAAAAAAAAGTTTTCAGCGCCTACAAACTACAAAGTGCAAAGAGGTAGGCAAACGAAAAATTAAACACAGAAGAAGAAGAAGAAGAAGCAAAAAAAAAAAAAAGTAAAAAAAAAAAACCAAAAAAACAGAAAAACAAAAAAGTTTGTTCTCTCTCTCTCTCCATTGATTTCTACAGAGAGACATCTTTGAACCCCCAACGCACTTCTCTCTTTGCCTTTCATCGGATCTGACTTCTTCCCGAAAACCCAACAATCTGATTCTTCTCCCAATTTGAGTCTTAAGAGAGACAAAAACCCTCCTCAAATTTTGCATCTTTTTGACTTTTATATTTTTAAAAAACATTTCCTTTTGGATCTCTGTTTGATCAAATCACTCCGGCGAAGGAATTTTCCGATGGGAATGCCTTCGCTGGCTTTCACGAAGCTACCATGAGCAACCACAACGAGGAAGAGGAGGAAGGAGACAGCGAGTGCTTCTACGAGTCTCTTGATCGTTTAACCTCTTCCTCTTCTTGCTCTTGCTCTTGCTCCGCTTCCAACTCCGATTACGATTCCGACCTCCCCAATTCGGGATCCTCTCCTCGGATCTCCTCCGCCGCTTCTCATGACCCTGAAGACCCCAATGGTGTTGCTGTTAGTCTTCGCCGCCGTCGATACCCATTCCCCGTACCTCGCTTTCCAATGGGTGCTTCCAAGTTCGACGTTTGGATCTCCGAACCCGTTTCTGTCTCCGAGAGGCGCTCGAGGCTTCTCTCCGAAATGGGTCTCACCCGCGAACCGGTTCACTCCCGGTTAAAACCAGTTCCCGATTCCGCCTCGAGAGATGCCGACATTTCTCGATCCATCTCCTCTAATCAGTTGGTTGGGCGAGATCACGGAGAGACTGTCGGCGGCAGTGCTTCCTCCTGCGTCCTGAGATCAAAATCAGACCTTTCCACTACCCAATGCGGTAATTCTTGTTCTTGTTCTGACTCTAAGCTGTTACATTCCGAGATCTGTAGCATAACCCCTTCTTTTGTAAATTGCAACTTCGCCCACCGTTATGACTCCGGATCAGTTAGAGATGATTCCTCTATGCTTTGTGAGAATTCGAGTGATTCCTTGCCACCTTCTGATTGTGTACTGAGAAACTCTAGCGAGAGTGTAGTCAACGAGGAAGCGGAAGTGTGTATTATTAAGAATCTCGACAATGGGAAAAAGTTTGTGGTCAATGAGGTTCAAGAAGATGGTACATGCAAACAGGTTAAAGAAGTGGGAACTGACACGCAGATGACCATGGAGGAGTTTCAGATGTCTGTGGGTCACTCTCCCATTGTTCAGGAGCTTATGAGAAGACAGAACGTTGAGGATTCCGATAAGAACGCATCGACGAAAACCAAGGAAAGCGAAGACGGTGGCAGTAAGGATAACACATCAAAGTCTAAGAAGAAAGGGAGTTGGTTTAAGAGCATTAAGAGTGTTGCAAGTAGCATGACTGGTCATAGCAAAGAGAGACGAAGCAGTGATGATAAAGATACATCATCAGAGAGAGGTGGTCGGAGGTCGAGCTCAGCTACAGATGATTCTCAGGAATCTTCTTTTCACGGGCCCGAAAGAGTTAGGGTTAGACAGTATGGGAAATCTTCTAAAGAGCTCACGGCATTGTACAAGACGCAAGAGATTCAAGCGCATAACGGTTCTATTTGGAGCATTAAGTTTAGTTTGGATGGCAAGTATCTTGCTAGTGCTGGTGAGGATTGCATCATTCATATTTGGCAAGTTGTCGAGGCTGAAAAGAAAGGAGAGTTGTTACTAGATAGACCGGAACTGTTGCTTTTGGCTAGTAATGGGTCTCCAGAACCAACAACCATGTCACCAAGAAGAAGAGGGAGAAATTCTATTAGTAGAAAGTCAGTGAGTTTAGACAACATATTTGTTCCAGATTCTGTTTTCGGGCTCTCGGACAAACCCTTTTGTTCCTTTCATGGACATCTGGATGATGTGCTTGACCTTGCTTGGTCCAAGTCTCAGGTTAGTTAGTCACTTTATTTTACTTTTTGTTTGTTTCTTAGAAAAGATTTATGAGTAACAAGCTTTCTATTACTCGTTTTCTCAGCATTTGCTTTCTTCATCGATGGATAAAACAGTTCGTTTGTGGCACTTGTCCAGCCAGACTTGCTTGAAAGTATTTTCGCACAGTGATTACGGTTAGTAGGTTTGCAACTGTTACTATTAATTTTATCTGCTTCTTTTGGTGCTTATCAAAATAACTATTGGCATGTTTGATCTATTGATTGGAACAGTGACTTGCATTCAGTTTAATCCGGTTGATGATAGATACTTCATCAGCGGTTCATTAGATTCGAAAGTTCGCGTATGGAGCATTCCAGATCGCCAAGTAGTTGACTGGTATGATCTCCATGAGATGGTCACTTCTGCTTGCTACACTCCAGACGGTCAGGTAAACTAAATCTGCCAAGTTCATTTGAAGAGGTTTTTCGCATTTCATGAAGAATCTTTAAATAGTTTCCCATCTTTCTAAAGAATCTGTTTAAAACTTGAAGGGCGCGTTGGTTGGTTCATACAAAGGTAGCTGTCGCCTTTACAGTGCATCAGGTAACGGATGAAGTTTGTAATGTGATTCTGTTTCGTGTTTTTCTGCTGTTTCCCATGCGTTAGCATTATTGATGATTTTCTTCTTTTCCCAGATAACAAGCTGCAACAGAGAAGCCAGATAAATTTACAAAACAAGAAGAAGAAAGCTCATCAGAAAAAGATAACTGGTTTTCAGGTAATGAGAGAATCACTTCTTCAGGAGCAAAATCCGATGAAACAAAAGGCTTTGTTCTTGACGGCTCTAAATGTTGCTTGCTTTGTCTCATTTCATACCATAGTTTGTGCCTGGAAGCTCATCTGAAGTGCTTGTCACATCTTCCGACTCTCGGATCCGCGTTGTTGATGGAACTGATCTAGTTAACAAACTTAAAGGTAAATAAACAAACAAACAAACCGCGCGCCTTGCAAAGTTTCAAGCTTTGTCATCTTTTTACTACATTCACGAGCCAAAGTATCGATCGTTTCTACTTTTATTATATTGACAGGGTTTCGAAACACGAACAGCCAGATCTCTGCCTCGATTACAGCAGATGGGAAATACGTAGTTTCAGCGAGTGAGGACTCACATGTGTACATATGGAAGTACGAATCCCCTGCTTCTCGACCAAGCAGAAGTAACAACAACAAGAATGTTACGGTTACAAACTCTTACGAGCATTTCCATAGCCAAGACGTCTCTGCAGCCATCTCGTGGCCCGGAATGACCGAGCCTTGGGGAATCACCCAAAGCAGAGCCGGGTTTAACGGAAACACCAATAACTTGGACGAAGTCTCCACAGCTAACCACCCACCTACACCGGTGGACCAGCCGGGGACTCTGGATCGATCGAACAGTCCACGGAACGGGATCATTTCGAGCGCCACAAACAGATACTTCTTCGATAGAATGTCAGCGACTTGGCCTGAAGAGAAACTGCTGTTTGGGAGGAACAGAAGTGGGAATCGTCTGAGTACGGATATGTCTTCGAGTGGGGTTGGGAACTCAGGGAATGTGTCGGCTTCTTGGGGAATGGTGATTGTCACTGCAGGTCTGAGAGGAGAGATTCGAGCGTTTCAGAACTTTGGTTTGCCCATTCGGATTTGAAAGTAAACCGAGTGAGGTTTGTACTATTTCTAGCGAGCTTTTTTTCTTTCATTCGATTTTTTTTTTTTTGTTTTTTGTTTTTTAATTCTTCTGTTACAGATTTGTTCTCAAGAAAGTCGAGAGAAAAGAGAAAGAAAGTATACTGATCTTTGTAGAGTTTACAGACACGAACAGATGTTTATTGATTGGAAAATAGGAAAGACCAAAATTCTATTGCATCAATGTTCATACAAAAAACAAAAAAAATATTCTTTTGTATCTATCTCTACTTTACTTTTCTGTTCGTAGTAAACCTTAGGCCCATATTAAACTTCGGCCCATCGTAGAATAACGAAAACGTTGTCGTATTCGGACCGTGAAACGAGTAAAAGCAGCTTGTCGTCCCTTAGGTTTGACTCTGTCCTAAAACCCTAAAAAAGAATTTAGCGCTGTTTCTGCCATAGACCAAAAACAAAAAAATGGGGAAGAAGAGAAAGCACAGCGAGACTGAAGCGGCGGCACCGGTGAAGAAGGACGATTCTGCACCGGAGAGACCTAAAAGAACTCTTTTGGGTTGGAAAGATAAGAACGAAGATGGTGAGAAACCTGCGTCTGCGTCTGCGCCTGGATTCAGGAATAAAGAGAAGGTGCTCGTTACTTGTTCCCGTCGGATCAGTTTCAGGTGAAGCGAGTTGAAATTTGATTTGGGTTTACTCGTTTTGATGGTGTAGAAGAATAATCGGGTTTTCTATTTTGTTAATTGGTTTGGAAGGTATCGGCATCTGATGTTGAACATGGTGTCACTTCTGCCTCACTGTAAGAAGGATAGTAAAGTGGAGGCTAAGAGCAGTAAAGGCGCGACTCTTAATGAGCTTGTCGAGCTTAAGGGCTCTTCTTCTTGTCTGTTTTTCGAGGTAAATATTCGGTCGCTGTTGTACCTTAATCAATTGCTGTTCTTTGGTCTGATCTTCTTAAGAGTATTATATAATCAAGTTCGTATCAGTTCTCTTTTTCGAAATGTAACTTGGTAAAGTACATAGAAGATAGAACAAATCACTGAACTGATGACATTCTGTTGTGCTTCATATTGTGTTCCTTTGTACCTCTGCTCTTAATGTCGGCATGTCTGGATACATACTTGTATGGAGTAGCAATCTGTAAAGGAAATATCGTCTGGATTTGTTTCTGAAAAACTGAATTTGGTATGCGTTTGTTTGTTTTCGTCTTCAGTGTAGGAAGCATAAAGATCTTTACCTGTGGATGGTCAAGTCCCCTAGTGGACCCTCTGTTAAGTTCTTGGTTAACGCTGGTAATTTCTCCAGCCTCTCGTATTTTGTTTCGGAATTAGCTGGTGGATCTTACCATATTTTAGCTTATATATTTTGTTGGTCTCTGAGTTGTTTTTCTTCTATATGGTGAAGTTCACACAATGGAGGAGCTGAAACTCACTGGAAACCATCTGAAAGGCTCACGCCCGCTCTTGACATTCTCATCCAATTTTGATAAAGATGTACACTGGAAACTTTTGAAAGAGATGTTAACACAGGTCATTCTCATTTTCATTCATTTGTGTTCCTGTTTAGTTTTGTTTTATATCTCAGGACTTTTGACATGCTTATTCGTATTCTCCTATCTCTTCCAGGTTTTTGGAGTTCCCAAGGAACACAGAAAGTCTAAACCTTACCATGACCATGTGTTTGCTTTCTCCATTGTCGATGACCATATATGGTTCCGTAATTACCAGGTTGGTTGAAAGTTAGCATCTCAGAGATCAACTGGGTGTTACAATTAATTTATAGTTTGGAAACTTTTGGTTTAAGTTAGTCAATGTCTGTTTGATCTTGTGTTGCAGATATCGGTACCTCATAATGAGGCAGACAAGGTTGCCCGGGGTGGTCTGGACAAAATGACCCTTGTCGAGGTCTGGCTATAACTATTTACTAGTAACCATAATTTGCGTGATTCTGATTAATTAGTGTTGATTGAAATAACTTCTGATGACAGGTTGGTCCAAGGTTTTGTTTAAATCCGATTAAGATCTTCGGAGGCAGCTTTGGAGGCCCAACTCTTTACGAGAACCCATTCTACGTATCTCCAAACCAGGTACTACTGGTTTCTATATGCAACTTGATGAGAACACATTGGCATTTGCTAATTCACATTTGTTTTGGATCAAGTCTTAGTTCTTTTTCAATTTGGTTCCTCAGATCCGAGCTTTGGAGAAAAGAAATAAAGCTGGGAAGTTTGCAAAGAAAATCAAAGCAAAAACGAGGAAAAAGATGCATGAGCTTTCAAACCCATTGGAGCCTGATGAGTTTGCAGACATGTGGAAGGATGAATGATAAATTTCGACTAAATGTTTTTGTTGTTAACTTCCAAATTCATAGAATCAACCAACACATTTTTGCTGTACGGTTATACACTGTTTTCGTCTTCCCTTCGTATCGATCAAAAGACGAGATTTTTCTCTTGCAAAGTAATGAGTTCAACAAGTAAAGAGTGCAAAAGCAATCTAGTTTTTTAATGGACTTTGCATACATATGGAAGGATTAATGATCAATTCGACCAAGTGTTATGTTATGTTATTACATGTTGTCTTTACTCTGTTTTCTTGTCTCCCTCTTATTATGAAGGTGACATCTTTTTGTTGCAAATTAACGAGTTCACCGAGTAAAAAGAGTTCATCTGTACTCAATTGCAATGTAAAGAAGCAAAAGCAAATTTAGTTTTTTTTATTAATGTCGGCATCGTCGCATCGAACGCTAATAATTACATAGACGAAGAAGTGCGTAAAAGGAAATGCAAGAGGACAAAAGAGCAAAACTCAAGAAATTTCAAATTAAAGAAATTTAACGAGAATTAGCGAGAGCCCAGTTAGCCTCACTTCCTCTTCTGGGGATGCCACTGATCTTAGAACAAGCATCCACTTTGAAATTAGCTCCACATAAGACACCTTCACTGTCAATCCTCGGCATTGCCTTCATCTTGTTCTTAGGATGTTCAAAACTCTTAAGCCCTGACTCACTGTGAAACATACACCCTGTAACAAACACACAAGAACAACAAAACTTCAGATTTCACATTTTCTTGATCTCTCTCTCTCTCTCTAGACATGGTGAAAATATTGTGTGTTTGGTTTACCAGTAGGGAAAGGAGCAAATGATTTAGCACAGCCTTGCTTTATGATCTGAACATCATCAGACATGACAACAGATCCGTCACCCGAAATTCCCCAGTAAAGACTCTCTCCTCCATCAGAGCTCTGTGAAACATTTTAAGATCAAAATTCAGAAACTCTAGAAACAAAGTAGTTTTTGTACAAAAGCAAAGAGATGACAAAGTAGTTTTACCAGAGCTGAGAAAACAGAGGAGGATTGCGTGTCGTAGACGACGAAGGCGAAGCTGCCGTCTAAACCTCTGAGGACTTGATCGGCAGGGTAAGGACCACGGTCACGGAGTGTTCGGTAAGCTTCGATCACAAACATTGCCTCGTTCGAGTTCTTTCCCGTTAGTCCATACTGACGATTCAACGTGCAGAGGTTGCTTAACCTCCCAAGAAACATACAGTAAATCCCATCTATTCCACAGAACAACCTGAACGCAAAATGGTTCCAGCAAAGTTTTAGAATCAAGATGTATATGAATCTATGAACTCTATAAGGTATATTGGGTTTGTGTGTATACCTCTGGCGAAGAGAGTCTTCTGGGCGAGAGTAAGCGAGGACAGCGGAATCGCCGAAGTTCATTGAGAAAGCGGTGTCTTGGTGATGAGAAAGGAAGTCTGAGAGAGTTTCTCCGGGAAGTTTTGGTGTTTTTCCGGAGGAATGAGACGCCGGGCTGTTGAGCTCTTCTGGTGGGTGAGCAAACGCTTTCTGAAATATTGCCAACATTTTTCTTTCTTTCCTTTGATCAAAGTTTGAATGCTTTGTTGTTTGTTTGTCGTTGTGAATTGTGATGAGGAGAAAGTATTGGTGTAAGAGAATATTTATATGAGTTGATTACACGTTACGATGACTTGGATTTTTAGATAGATAAGACCCTCTCTGACCTGTCCGACGTGTTCTTATCCGTTTCCCTTTTTTTTTTGTTTTTAATGGATTCTATATTTATCATTTTTTCAGCACCTAGTAAAATAAACAACTTGTGAAAATCGAACAACTACTTTATTTAGATAGATTGTTTAATCAGACGAGTCTATCTTTGTAATGATAATATAAAGATCTTTTAACGTGCTACGTTTTTAGAAAAGTACCAATTCTTTTTTCGTCAACGTTAGATAAGTAGTAGCAGACAGCAGTATATTACTTCTCTGTTAAATGCTAACACTTGCAGCATCTTTTGATATTTCTGTCAAACCTTGAGGTTATGATAGACTAATACCTCCACTGAATATATAGTTTCCTATAGAACAAACATATTAGTACTATATACTATATACTTGTTTGTTATGGGCAACTAGCATTTTTTTAAGTTTTAACCATCCCTTTTCATATCATAGTTGATAATTATATAGTATCTCTTTTTAATTTTTGTTTCTATCTAAAACTAATTGATAAATATGAAAAGAAAAACAAACTGAAAATTGGTAAAATCAGCAAATAAGTAAATAACATAAAAAAAAAAAAAACAAGATTGTTTATGATTTACTGTGAGATTTCTATTAACTGCATCCTATAGTATATAATTCCTTTCATGTATTTCGCCGTTATAACGTTACATATCGACTCAATCTATTATGAAGGGAAAGTTACATCCCCGTGAATCAATTTCTTATGGAGGTAAAGTTGGATCCGCGTCATTCCCATCAATTACTCTTTGACTCTTTGCTCTTTGGACTTTTCCCTTTCCACACAAATCCAAAACACCAAGAAATATCTTTGGGAAATATCTTTGGTACACAGCGATTATAACTACAAACCAAACCGAAATTATCTTCGACCACAGACATCAAACGAATACAATCATACAAATTATAAAATACACTAATAATTAAACCGATCTCAGTCCGGTTCATACAAAATCGGGATGATTTATTTTACTTTGGATCAACAAAGTCGACTACGAGAATGGCCACAATTGAGAAAGATTTCGTTAGGTTCGAACTTCCAAGCACGGAGTGACCCGTGACCAAGCTGAGAACTTTCGTTATATCTAAGCCTAAAAATGCAACCACGTTGAATGACCACAATGATGTGATACAAACCGGTGCTACTAACTTAAGAGACAGTGTGGTTCAATCCCGGTCCAGATCATAGGCAGGTGAAGCCATCACATCTCCTGTTTGCTATTCTACTGTTCTGTTTTACTATCTTTAGTCTGTTTTGAACATTACTTGTGTTTGCTTGTGTTCCTCCAAGTGAGGACCTCTTGCATGGTGCAGCAACCTTGTTCATCACTCTTTCTTCCAATATCTTTTGAGTTTCCAAAAAAACAGTACTAAATTAATTGGCCAAAATAACCTCGTGGTCCACCGGCGATTTTGGTAACCGACACTTTCAGTTACCAGAAACATTATTGTCCACTATCCATTTCCATCTCCCACAGCATCTATTTAAGATCGAATTAATTTAATGTAGGATTCCTATTAAATGACAGCCTCAAATATTGCACTACAGTGTACGTATCGAATTAATTTAATGTAGGATTCCTATTAAATGACAGCCTCAAATATTGCACTACAGTGTACGTATCGAATTAATTTAATGTAGGATTCCTATTAAATGATAGCCTCAAATATTGCACTACAGTGTACGTATCGATTTAATTTAATGTAGGATTCCTATTAAATGACAGCCTCAAATATTGCACTACAGTGTACATATATGGAGATCCACGTCATTCCCAATCAATTATTATTTCCTCTTTGACTTTTTTGCGGTCTAAATAATTCATAACGGAAGTATCTTCGATACACCAAAAAGAAATATCTTTGATACAGTCATGACTCAAAAAGGAAAAAATCAAACAGATACAAATCATACAAAATATACTAACCGGGAAACACCGTTTCAATCGAGTTCATACAATCAAGCTTGTGTTATTTACCTTTGGATCAACAAAGTCGGCTACGAGAACGGCCACAATGGAGAAAGATCTCGGTAGGTTCTAAGCAGCCACGGAGTGAGTCGTGACCAAGCTGAGCTCTTTCGTTATCCCCAAAGCCGAAAATGCGACCACCTTCAGTGACAACAATGGTGTGATACAAACCGGTGCTGACTTGAGACACTCGGTGTGGTTTTAGACTCTCCAACACTCTTGGCCTTAAGACTTTGTCCGAAACTCCTCTGTCCGGGAACCCAAGGCTTCCAAATCCCATCCACCCAAAGCCATACAATAATCCACCTTCCACTAATACAAAGGTCTTCCTCTTTCTTGCACACACCTGAAAGACAATGTAGAGTCATGTTTAGGAAATTTCTGATCACGTTTAACCAATCAGAACCGCAATGAAGTAACCGAAAAAACAGAATGGAAAAACCGGATTGGAACTCCTAGTCATGATAACATATTAGTTCCCTGAGGCCGTTCAAAAACTCTTAGAAGACGGGAAACAATCCTTATGCTATACACGAAAGACATAAAGGTATCATATTTTCTCAAATATAGAGATGCAGCATATGGGGAAGGATCTGACCTGGACAGCGAGGCAGTTGTTGAGACTGATCAAAACTTGAGGAGCGATCTTGTCGTTTTCGTCTCCATGGCCTAGAGCACCGCAGTAACCTTTACCCCATGTGTATACCTAAGCGTTTAAAGAACAATAAGAACACCGATTCTCTTGTGATTTCTCAAAACCGAATGGAGACAGAGAGAGATGGAAACAAAGAACTTACACGGCCATTGGAATCAAGTGCCACGGCGTGTTCATCGCCTGCAGAGACACGTAGTATATGAATACCTTTTCTTTTAAAAGCTTGGATAACACGCGGCTGGAGCTCATCCTGTTGCTCTCCATGACCAAGACAGAAGCTAGAACCAGAGCCAAACGAGTAAACCGAGCCGTCCTGTGTCACAGCTAAAACATAGCTGGGTCCAGTTGCAATTTGCACCACAGGGCCAACGCTTTGAAGAAATTCAACAGCTTTGGGTACTGGTCTGTCCAAGGTATCGCCATGACCAAGTTGTCCGTGTGTGTTTGATCCACATGTAAACACACGCCCTTCTCTGGATAGGAACACAGTGAAGTGCAGCCCAGCAGCCACCTGGTACAGAAGATGAGATCAGGAATGTTCAATATACTCAATTTAAAAACAGATTGGGTCTAGATAGAGTTGTTGGTATCAATTTTACCTGCTTACAAGGAGTTCCCTTCAAAGCCTCAACAAGCTTAGGCCTAAATATTGGACGGCTAATATCTAAGTGACCACAGCAATGCGACGAATTATCCCCACATGTGAGAACCTGTGCCGGGTTTCAAACAGATAAGTGAGTATGGCACGCAAAAAATATACTCACAGGACAGATTTGCACAGGAACAGAAGCAACCAACCTCTCCAGATTGCAAAACGAAAGCAGAATGGTTCTGTGTAGCTGAGACTTGTGCCACTTTAGCAGAGAAGGGAAACTCTATAGGCGTAAACGCTACGCACTGAGTAGTTTCTGGGCCATGAGCAAGAACACCGGACAAACTCGCACCACAAGAGTAAACCTTTGAGTTGTTGATTAGCAACGTGTGATACCTTCCTGTTGTAATTTGCATCTGCAGAAAGCATGAAAGAAATGCATCTGTGACTCCTAAAACCAAATAAACTAGAGTTTCCCTATACCAAGAACTCGCTTTAACATTCACAGCTACACTCCTAATACTTCAACATCTTCTTGTCTCTCAAGTTCACCGAGCTACCTAAGACTACTTAGTAAATGTAGAGAGAAACAAAACGAAATCATACATTGCCTGCAGAGGTTTCAACCATATCTGAGGATTGCTCAACAGACTGCAAGAACCTCAAAAGCCGCTTCCAGTTTCCTTCACAATTTGCAAAGAGCTCCTTCTGTGTAGCCAAACCCATTCCCACATAGACAGGATGCACAGAGCAAAGCTGAGACGCCGCGTAATCAGCAAGTGATCTGTACTTCAAAGGGTACAATCCATAGCTCCCACCAAAAACCTTAGAGGTCAATTCCAAGCTGAGTAGATCAACCGCATTAAGCCGGCCAGAGGTTAACACCTCCAAGATCAAATGAGAAGGAAGATCCTCGAACGAAACCAACCAATTTCTCTCAGCCATTTTCTTTCCTTCCTAATTCACACAACAGAGTTTCAAATCGAACGTAAAAGACGAGACTTTCTTGAGAGGCTTACAAGAGGGTGAAAAGGAAACGAAAGGTTTAGACTTTTCGGTTGCGAATTGCGAGCAAGGAAGAGAGAAGAAAGGTCAGATTTTTAGACGGAATCTAGAGCAATTGAAGTAACGTATGAAGAAGACGTTGGATGGTAGAAAGAGATAGGAAATCGAATAGGAGAACGGAGTTTTAGATGAGAGTTTCGCAATTGTTCTATTCGAAGATCGAAAACTAATCATGAGAAGGATCAGATCGCAATGAAATCAATCCCACCACCGAAACCACCAGAGGTTCTTCGATGTTTACCTGCAAACAGAGAACAATCCACAATCAACAGACCAACAAATTATCAAGTTGAGAGGAGCAGGAGAAGAAGAGAAAAGGGGGGTAGAGAGCAATATGAATGCGAGACAGCTTACCTGGAAAGCAAAAGCTCTTGACTTTTTGTTTGGGTTCGGTGCTCCGAAACTTGGCACTAAGCAAATGAAACCAAAAGTCTAAAAAAAAGAGAGCTTTTTATGAGAAAATGGTGAAAGAAAGACGTGTGAAGAATAATAGAAAAATTCAGGGGAGGGAATATCAATATCTTGCTTCTTAAGCTTCTTTTGTGGATCGATTCTTCCTCTCTGTCTTAGAGAGAGTTCGCAGAATCTTAGTCTTCGTCTTCACACTGTTTTATTTGTTGCTTGGCTGGCTGGAGTCCATTTGTCTATTTTCTGCTCACCACTTCTTTTATTGGTATATTATTATTTTAATTTTTTCTTTTCCATAATGTTGAAATTGTTAACTTGTTCAACTGCATAATAATGTCCGGTTTTACAAAATTTTGCCACTTACTTTTGTTTTTCTCGACGACGTCATGTTTTCATTGTTGTGAAAAATATAGAATAGTAATTTTGTTTATCACATTCGTCTTCTATAATTCTACTATATTTACTCTTTACCATTTTTTCATAGTCATATGCTCAGTTCATTCTTCTATATATTATCAGGCGCCACAGAAGACAGTTGAACATGTTGCCAAATTCGACAAAATTCTCAAGTTTAGGTTAGCATTAGACAATGAGGATGGAGAAACAAAAACAACCAAATTTGTAAAAGCTTTCTCCTCTTGAAGTCATTGGAGACAAGAAGTACATGATTAACACACCAACAAAAGTACAATCTTTTACACAAGTGTCTCATTTCTCATCAAGAAGAATCAATCTCTCCCGGATGAATATTATGGAGTAGTTCACACAAATACAAATGTTACAAACAACATATATATTCCCAATCCCATGTCATCAGCACAAACAAACAAAATTTCCCATGTCAATGTTGTAGAATCTACTGGTCTGGAAGTTTGTCTTTCAGATAACTCAAGACAGCTTTTGTTCCTCTTTCTAGAATTGGTCTCCTGATGCTGTTTTAAGAATGTTGGTCAAAAGGAAAATCAAAGTCTGTTGTTTCATGAACGAATTGAGCTTTTTATGTTTTATGGATAAAAGAAAATACCTTCTTAATGGGTTCCCGTCAAGCCGTAGAACCTCAAGTGTTGGCTCAAGCAAACCCTAAGAAATAACACAGGATTTGTTAGCACATATTAATGCACTTCTATGTTCCAGTAAAAAGAAAGGCATTAGGCTTACCAGCTCTGGAGGAAGACTTGAAATGTTGTTGTTGGATATGTCCAGATGTTTGAGTGAAGTCATGTTCTTTACATCCTGTTTGGAAAAAACAGAGCCAATTCAAAAGAACATTATATCATAAGACTTTGGCTAATTAGCTGATTGATGCAGGTTCCACTAAATTCAAACCACAGATGGAGCAATTCGCCAGTAAAAACCACAAAGTAGAGCTTATAGCAATATACCTTGGGAATCGATTGAAGTGCATTCTGGCTCAAGTCAAGTATAACCAGGTTAGATAAGTTGAGGATATCTTCAGGGACTTCAGGCAGCTGGACTCGGCTGTCAAGTGAAGTATCATCTTAAACTAGCGAACAGTAATAGATGGGCGATGAATAATGTGACGTATTATAACCAACCTCAAATAAAGCTCTTGTAGTTGTGGCAAGTGGGAAAACTTGGGATGCTCTCTGATGCCCAAGGAAGCACCACTTAGGTCGAGAATGTGAAGCCCAGAGACTGCTTGAAACCCATCCAGTGGAATCTTACGAGCAAATGAAAAAAAGAAGAAGGTGGTAAGTTAGTGTCTTCTTGGTGGAAGCTATAATCGACACTTTAAAAAACTTCTTCTCCACACATATCACCACACCTGCTTCAGGGGATTATTATCCAACTTCAAGCACACAAGACCGGAAAGTGACTTCAAGATTGCACCAGGCCAATCTTTAATCTTGTTCCTTGACAAAATNAAAAAAAAAAAATGTAAAAAAAAAAAAAAAAAAAAAAAAAAAAAAAAAAAAAAATCTTTAGCAACCACGACAAACTTATAGCGAAGGCACACGTAGCATCTTCTTTGTATATAGAAAATGTGTTTTGGAGAAATCGTTTACCTGAAGGGAAACAGCTGAAGAAAGTTGAGCAGGCAATTCCTCGATAGAGTTCTTAGAAAGATTAACTTTCGTGATTTCACCAGATTCCCAAACTTCTGAAGGGACAGCACTCAAGTTTAGACCTTCCAAAGATAGTTCCTGAGTTTTTTGCCATCATGTAAGATCATAAACTCCTGCTTTTATTAAGAGCATGGAACTCTTAATAGGATGGTGCTCAGATCTGTGGTTTCACTTACCTTTGAAGATATGGACATACGAGCTGCTGAAGCAATTACATTTTCCTTTGTTGGAGTGCTTGCACTACTTTCTATAAATGAAAAACCTTTAACGGTTAGCCTTAACCACTTAGATAACAGAGAGAGAAGTTGGATCAAAGTACCTTCACCGTTAGAAAGGCGACTCCTAAGATACTTCAATAGAGCAGCTGTAGGACCATTTACTAACGAGCTGAAGAGCAAAAAAAGAAAGAAACATTGGCCTGCTGAAGTAGCAATCAAACTAAGACCAAGGAATCAAGAAACCAGAAAGAGACAGAATAAAAGATACCTTCTAAGGGTTCTCAAAGGATTGCCAACAAGCACAAGCTTTCTCAGAGTAGTCATGTTTCCTATAAAAAATGAGAGGACAGGAAACATTATGCTAATTGCTATTTTGACGATGGCATATGTAAATTCATAAATAAGCAGGGGATGCAAAGATGGTTAGTGTTGTTTCCTAGTCGTACCTAGCTCAGGATGCAATCCGGTCAATGAATTATTTGAGAGATCAAGGTACGAGAGCTTTAAATTACATCCTCCAACTGGATATTCCTTGAGCTGAAAATTCGGAGAAAGTACAAGGGTGCATGCCATTGATTAGAATCAAGTGATTGTCACTAGATAGAGCACTTGGAAAAATATAGAATGTCAGAACATAATTTTCCATAAAAAAAAAAAAAAAAGAGCACAATACCTGATTAGAACGAAGATCTAGTGTTCCTAGACGTGATAGATCTCCAATCTCTGCTGGTAATGTTGATAGTGAGTTAATTCTGGAATAAAGCACAGAGAGAAGAATGTCAGTACTGAAAGAAGTTTCTCATAAAATTCCATGCAGGACCAAACAATCTTTCTTAATAAACAGTAGTAGAGAATGACCCCAAATATAACTCCACAAGAGAGGAGCAACCGCCTATTGATGGTGAAATAGACGAGATTTCTGCGTGGATCAAACACGAAAACAATTCAGCAACCAAATAGAAGGAATAAGTTTGATATATCTGGAACAAAAGGTATAGCGAAAAAGTTATCTTCTTAGATGTTACTTACTGTTCTGATGAAGGTCAAGCCGGATAAGACGTGTAAGGCTTCCGATATTTTGTGGCAGACCAACCAACATATTCTTAGCTGCAGAGTGAAAAGATATTAACGAGTGCGCCACAGTCTTTCAGTATGTAAGAAAAGCAAAACAAAAACAGAGTATCATTACATGCATTAAGTTCTGTAAGCATGGTCCATGATGCTATCTGCCTCTCAGAGAGAACTGTGAGCTTGTTTCCCTGCAGTAGGCATAAATTACATGGGTAAATCATCTTTCTCTACCCAAACATAGCCGTAAATACAATTGCCTTCACCTTCTTTCAGACAGGCCATACCGTACTTGGATAATAGTGAAAGAGGCAAAAAAACAGGAACTTGCTAAGTAGCCACTAAAATCTAGAGGAAGAAAGCGACACCAATATCTCATACCTCCACATCCAATTTAGATAATTTCGAGCAGTTGGCCATGCCTTCGGGCAAACTGGAGATCTGATTGTTCGAGGCCTGTGGATAAAAAATAAGCACAATCATTCCCAAGAATAAATATGATAGGAAGAAAATGAAATGATCCAAAAGCAACGAAGAACAACCTTCAAATCAGATAAGTCTAAACATGTTCCAAGAGATTCTGGAAGTTCTTTAAGCCGATTGCTTGAACAGTCGAGCCTGAAGAGATGATCACAAGGAGTAGGTTTAATCAATTACGAACTTGTGGTGGGGTGTGTTTAATGAGTCCAATGCCCTAATCTAAGTCGAACCAGAAGAAGTTTAAGCCAGGATGGAGATAACCTACTTGACAAGAGAAGTTGCTGAACCAATTTGCTCAGGGAGTTCTAAAATGGAGTTGAAGGACACATCCAACGACTTCATCGCCGTAAGCCTAAGAAAGAGTTAAAAGAAAAGAAGCATTTGGAGATTACAAAGCCGAAGACAGTGGAACCTAAGAAGAAAGATCAGGAAAACACTTACTCTCCAATGGCTGCTGGAAGATGAGAGAGTTTGTTGTGACTGACATTTAGCACAACCAAACAGGCAAGGTTCTTAAGATCCTCTCTTAGAACCTCAATTTCATTATGCGCCAAAATCAGCTTCTGTAAATCAACCGCCTGCAACGATGGAGAAATTTAAACAATGATCACACAACAACATTGCATTAGTTAAAAAATCCAAAAAAAATCCAAACTTTTTTTTTACCTCCCACCAGTTTTCTCCTTCTCCGGTTGTTTCGAGACATTGATATACCTCTGTAGGTACATCCCTGAAAATGGAAATCAATAAACTTTGTAGCTCAAATGCAATGGGATCTCGTGGATCTGATTCAATGACCAGGATTGCCAGATTCGGGAATTCAATTCAAAGTTAATGGATCTTACCGGAGAGAGCGATTGGAGAGGTTGAGCGAACCGGATGTTCGAGCAGCCTTCAGAATGCGATCCATTAACACACACTCTGTCTCTGACTTGGTCGGTCTTTATTGTTCATTCGTCTCCGTCGCTAATCGCTATGAACAGAAGCTATTAACTGGAAGACAAGGTCACGTGAGGTGAAGTGAAAGCCATGTCGTGAACGATTTCAAATAAGTTCATGTTTGTTTTCAAGTTTAGGAAGTTTTCCTTGTAAGAAGTAAACTGACAAGCCCAACTAATCCGTTTTGCGTTTGGCCCATATGTTAAGTGTTTTCTTCTACATGGTCAGAATTTTGTATAGCCCGTTCGTTAGCTAGTAGATGCCAGTGACACCAGTGGCAGTTGAGTGATTGATAAAACTCAGAGTTAATCTAAATTCACAAACATAGCATGAGAGTGACAAGGAGAAAAGTAAGAGGCTTTGTTCGATAACACAAAATGTATGTTTAGCAACTTCCAACTCTTACAAGGTTCCAAACCGTTTTTAGGATTATTTTGCAAACAAGAAATTGCATCAACAACAATCTCTGGCACAGGATGTTATTACATATCTAAAAGAACCAAAAAGAAAAACCACTCAAGTTGAACAAGGTCTGAGAGCACTTGATAGATAGATTCAGACGCTATCGCCATCACCTTGTGATTCTGCGGCTCTCAAACCTTCAGCCATAGCACGTGCTCTGTTCTGGGTTTGTCTTTCAACAGCAACCATGTATAAACCTAAATCAATCAACAAAGTGTCTTTAAGAGAAAGAAAAAAAAGCTCTTTGAGAAAACAGAAAACAATCTGTATAAGATCATTTTACCTATTGCACTTCCGATGGCACAGCCCCATAAAACCCTCATTGACCACTTGTCGCTGATGATTCCTCTCGAACCCATCATACTTTCCTCTGCAATAAACCCCTGTCAAAAGCTTATGGGTTTACCAGTGAAAAACGCAAACTTTATGACTGCAAAAACATCAACGAAACAGTTTGAGGTTGTGTCTGCGCACTAATGGGAACAATCCTAGAAGAGTTCTGCTAGGTCTCGGAAATTTCAGGGATTACAATCCTTAAGAGGAGGAGCCAAATCCGTGGGATTGCTCGAAACGTAGATCCAGGAACTATTTAGAAAGAAATGAGAAGGTTGTTAGGAGTGTGAACTTACCAGAATTTCTCGGCCACCGGAGGAGTTAAGAATCGTGAAGACCTTTAAATTGAATGAAATTGACGGCCAAGGGAAGAAATGAGGATGTGAGATGAAATAAAAAGGGGGCTACTTTGTAAATATACAAAACAAGGAGTGCCTTATTTTGATAAGAGTAACAAAACTTTGGAGAAGTCCACAATAAATAAAACATAAAGGACTGGCATGCGTATATACATGCCTGCTAGTTTGTTCATTCATGGTTAATCTGAGTGAAGGTAAGAATTAAGGTTAGTTTAGTGATACAAAATAACATTTAGAAAGACCATCTGAATATGTTTTATAAACTCAAAACAAAAATTTCAAAATTATCTGAGCGAGCCAAATCAGATTATATGGCTGAAAATTGGTCAATCAAAAATTAAAAATAACAATTATGCCGTTAACTAAATAAAACAATTATAAACGGAATGTAATATGTTCGCCTCTTGACCTTTTATATTTTTTTTCAATTTTTTTTATTTTTTTCTTTTTTTGTTTCTCTCAACATAAAAAAGAATTAATGTTTCATTTTGTCATCTTCTTCTCAGTCTTTTAAGTTATATTTCATTTTTTTTTTTTGATTCTACTCATTGTTCATCGTTATTCTCTTCTATTCATCTTCAATTTTCAGGTATCATTTCAATTTTAATCTGAATGTTTTTGTTTAGTGATAATCATAATAGTTGTTTCTCTGTTTTTTTTTTTTACTTCATTTTGTTTATGGGGTTTTACTTAGATTATTTGTGTGGGTTTCACTATTTTGATTATTGGTTTTGTTTATTTTGTTTATGTAATTTAGACAAAAAAATGAATATTTTAATATTTATCTTATTTAAAAAAAAAATTACATGGAAATGGAAGTTTAAAAAACTGATCTAACAAATATCTTTTCATTTAAATGGATTATCATATGAACATCAAATGAAACATTAGATGATGTATTTGAATGAAGTATTTGAATGAAAATATCATATGAAGAACACACATAACCTATAATCTATGCCTCCTCAAACTTTTTGAAAATTACATTTTCTCCTTTTAATTTTTTTTTCTCAATAATAACATCTCACATGTAAGTAATTGATCCCTTTTTTGGGGTCCACTGACATTTTGGACTTTATCGTTTTGACAAAATTATGAAAACTCATACTGTTATTATTTTGCAATTCGGCTCTATGAATATTATAATTATGTATCGATTTTTTGTTGTTTTTGATATTTGTGATTTTCTTCATCTGCTCTATTAAATAAGATCATTAAAACGTATTAAATAAATTGGTATCCACTCATAGTAAATCTCAAAAAAAATTCAATATTTGAATAAATTGCATTGGTACTGAACTACTTACTGATTCAAAATCATTGGGAAACATCATCACCACATATAATGTGGATGATTCTTAAGGAAGAAAGTAGAGAATTATTTTCTTAAATGTATTAAATGTTTGTGAAATTTCCGGGGGAAAAAAAATGGTTTTGTTAAAGTTATGGAGAGAGGACCCAAGAAGACTTGACGACACTCCTCATGCACACCCATTACATCTCTTCCCCCCTCCTCCTACTTAACTGAGAGAGAGTTACCATCGCCGGCAAATTCTCTCTCCACACTCCTCTCTTCTTCTCTTTTCTCCTCTCCATTTCACAAAAGTTTCCGTCTTTCGAACCAATTCCACAATTCAGACTGTTGATTGTATAAAAGCCCTCTCCTTTTTTCCTCTGTACAGTGCTTAAACCCTTTCCTCCGACTACTTCGATCTCTGCCTTTTTCGGTAAACGAACTCTTACATTTTACTCTTTCCTCTTCGCATTGCTGATTGCTGCTAATGGATTGTCTCTGTAATCTCGGATTGCTTTTTTAATCAAAAGATTCTTTTATTCCTTTCTCTTTTGTGCTTTTATGCTTGTTTCTAAAGGCTTCACATTCTTCGCTTTGTTCTGTGAAGTTTCTCCCTTTTCGTCTGTTTGCGTTTGTGGTTATCAATAAGGATTACAAAATCGTGTTTTAGTTTTCCTTAAAGTTCATCTCTTTTATCACTGTGCCATTGCTTTGCTTCAGTTTTATGCTACATTACAAGTTAACTAAATAGATGAATTGGTTGGCGGCTTTCGTAGAGGTAAGTTCGCTGTTGAAGTTTCCATTTTATGCATGCCAGGTGTTTGTTTAATGGGTAGCCCAGCAGCACATTAGAAGTTTCGAACCAAATCTTTGTTGAAAGTTTTCTTTTTTTGGACATGTAATTACAAACCATGTTCTGCTTTTAGTTACCGAGCCGAAGCTTGTTATTAGGAAGATGATTGAAACTTGCTTCTTGCGGCTTTCAAATGCCAGTACATTTTGGTTGTTATTGTAGCGAACGTTATTCATTCACTCAGCTTTCTGCATTTAGCGTGAACATATTGACCGAACCATTCGTGTTGCAATGTGGATTAGAAGGAGAAATGTCAATGATCGCAAGCTCTTCCCATAGTGATCCAGATTCAAGAAGCTTGCAAGTGCTTCTCGATGCTTTTGGTTCTCGTTTTTCTCTCGATGACATTGCTGCTGCTTACTGCCAAGCTAGCCAGAATGTCGATGTGGCTAGTGAGATTCTCTTTTCCATGACGGAAAAGACGCCTCAAAGTAACCAAGTCAAAACGGACGGAGCAACCTCGAAACCAGCTCATGTTTATGTTCCCAAGAAAGTTCAACCACAAGAGGAGGGCAAAGCCAAAGTATGGAGGCCGAAGAAAAATTCTATCTCAGTTGGCACTGTTTCAAGTGTTATCGGTAAGGAGTATATTAGAACCAGGCCTATACCAAATGCTCCCCGAGAGGCAACTAAGCCAATGAAGATAGACGCAAGGGATATTCCTGAAACGGAGATATGGAGTGAAGAAATACCAAAAAGCAACGAGGAGAACATAAGCAGGGCTCCAACTGAGGTTGAGGAATTTATTACTAAGATGCTCGGAGAAGGCTTTCAAGCTAGCCCAGAGGTTATTAAAGAGATTCTTGGTAAGCATTCTCTACTCTTTTTTTAACTTGATAATGCTTGACATTTTTTTTCTTCTTTTATGGTATTTATGATCTTAGCTGCTAATATTTATCTGCTTTTCCACCAAACTATCAGGCGTATGCGGATATGATGTGATGAAGGTAAGCCAGTTCCCTTAGCTCTGAAAAAAGTTAATTATTTTTGTTTCTATCTGCTTTTGCATATGCCTTCGTGTTTACCGTTGTTAAAAAATTATAATATGTTTTCTTCGTGTTTACTCTATATTCTTAATGTTATTGCAGAGTACGGAGAAACTGCTTGACTTGTCTGATACCAAGACGCATCCTGATGTTGGAATATTTACTGAAGTTGTGAGCTTTTGATATAACTTTCAGTTTGGTCATTGGTTTAGAATAACGTCTTCTTCTAAATTTGTCTCTGATTGGTTACTTGGTTTGTTCCCCTTTTCTTAAAGACGTCAAAAGTTGATCCTCACAGACATGGATACACGTCCTGCAACCAAGTGGAACTGCAAGAATATTCTCAGAAGTACGCTTTTTCTAGTTCATCTTTGTAAAAACCCCTCCCTTGGCAACCCTTTTCGATCGTTTTTCCTCTTCACATTTCTCTCTGGGATGATGCAGTGATGGAGCAAGAACCTTAACAGGTTCACAGGAAGGAGGCAAGAACAATACTGGTCTTGAAAAGGAAGTTTTAGAAGCTTTATTCTCAGGCGCAGAAAGATATGAGGAAATTCCAAAAATAACTCGACGATTTGGAGAAAGGAGAGCACGAGTTGCTGGTCGTCCTGTTTTTAAACCTCTGGAAGACCCTTTTCAAGAGAGAGTTGTTACTGTGAAACTATCGTCAAATACATCTAAAGAGGGTATTCGTGTCAGAGTCTTACATGTACTTTTATTTGAGTATATCCTCTCCTTTATCAAGAGTTTGCTAAACTGTCTACGTTTCTCCTTTGATAGATGAAGATGATGAAAACGAATATAAGGCACATCGTAAAGCAGTGCACGAAAATTTGCAGGAGATGAAAGAATATTACGGAGCTGTAAGTCTTTGAGTTTATAAGGATTCATTTACCTGGTACACCGTTATGTGTTGGCTATGTGATTGCCATGACTTGATTGTTGCATAACTAAAACACCTTCCACTTTGGCAGGCTGTAGAAGCATTCAACAAAGGAGAAACCGAGCGAGCACACAGACTTGTGGAGAAGGTACAATTTGGAAAAGAATTTTCGGTTGAAGGTGATCAATTTTTGTGTTATATATAAGAACTATTTGATATCTTCCACAATACATAGGGACACTTCTTCGGACAAAAAGCTCGAGAAGCAGATGACAAGTCCACAGCAAAGATATTTGAAGTCAAGTCGGTTAATTTCGCAACTATTTATTTTCAGTCGTCTACTGTAATTTTTGCTACATACTCTACCGGCAAAAAGTTCTGAGAAAATTCAAAATCATGCCATAGGGAAGACGATGGTTCCACTTACAAGGAAGACGAGATAGTAATAGTGAATGTGATGGAGGACGAACCAAGGGAAGCTCTTCGTCTTCTCAAACTCCAACTTAAGAACTTCTCTGGCATTCCATGTAAGGTTTTAAAAAATCCCTCTATACCTAAACCTTTTTTCTGTTCTAACATAAACGAATCTAATATGTTTGTATTATGTTGATGATTCAGCTATCAAGTACCTCAGAGTTAAATTGGGTGACAACAAGGAAGAGTCCAAATGCAAACGACGGGTAACTAGCTTTACTCTTCTATCTTCATCTCTGAATAGAACTTGAACTAATTCGGTTTACTTTGTTTTCTTAGCATACGGCATTTGCAAAGTTGCTGGCGGGAGAATCCATTGCTTGGTCTGAAGAAGATAATGGCCTCGTGATGATGATTCGTGTTGATGAGATTGACCCTGAGAAGTTGAGTTTTGCCAAGAAATAAGAACACCATTGGTTCTTATCCTTTGGCTTCATTCTATTTTTTGACTGAACTGTTTCAAGCACTCAATTCGTTATGTAACCAAACAAGGAAGCATTTTGGCAGAAATATAATATTTTGGTTTTAGAATCGAAGAATCATCAAGCCATCTGACATTACAATATGCTTATAATGTTTTGAGAGATAAAAGATTCCATTCTTTAAAACCATATAAACCGGCAAAACAAAGAAGAAACAAAACTTATACAGTATGGATCTATCAGTGGGTGAGTCTCTGAACCTCTTCCTCATTGCTATCTAAAGTTTCAAGTAGAAGTGGCGGCGCGTGCTGAGCATTCCCTTGATTCTCCTCTGAGTCTTGACAGAAGGAGAGAATGATTGTGTCTATCGACATCTCAACCACCGCAAAGAAAAGTGTAGCCACAATATACCCCAAAGCCCAACATGCCTGTGCATAGAGAGAGAGTCAGAATCAAACCTCTTCAAGCTAAAGAAATTTAGCTGTCTTTTGTATTTACAATGACTCTGTAGGAAAGGAAAAGGTTTACCAAAACGGGTAATAGCGGGGATGAGACTTTGTTGTGAGAAGACCGATACTTGTGCGAATCCAACATCAGAAAGCCAAAGAGAGCACTGAAGAGGCTCACACAAAGCTTCCCTAGAAACAATATAACATCTCCTATTACATTAACCTTGCCTATCCTCATAATGTTGTTTATGATTAGCTCTGTCGCGATTGCAGACGATTTGCAGAAGCTTTTTCCTGTAATAGCAATCTGAAAAAGACACGAGGCAGCAATCTATCAAGAAATGGTTCAAAGATATGGACTTCATTTTGCTTAAGGGAAGAGATTTACTGTTACCATTATGTAGGCATTGCGGTTAACCGATTTGATGGTCCACTCAACGCTTTTGAGACACCCACGTGATGTGTAATGACCCATCCTCGAAAACCAGTGGTCAGGTGTCGACCCGCTTACTTTTGTTCTTCGACGAATTGCTTCAAGAATGAACCGAACAGACTCCACAAAAGAGACAATGAGTGAACCAAGAGCCACGGATCCCAGGTTGTAGCGTGCAAGCCGCTTCATTGAGGCGAAAACAGGAAGAAACGGTATCTCTGGCTGCATTGTTCATCCACAAACCCAATCAATATTTAATAATAATCGACAGTATCATATATTTACTCAGAAACTTTAGCTTACGGATGCTTCCCCTTGAGCCCAATAATAGGAAGCAACAGAACCCGCAAGCACTGTCGCAGAAGATGCAATGAAGAACTGTGTGGCCCAATAGCAACCAAACAGATGGAAGAATATGGCGATGGTGATGTGAGGAGTGTAACGTATACTGTAACCACAACAACGGTCACAGTTCACTTTCTTTAAGACGAGATCATACGCACAGCAGTTCGTGTTGTTGCAGTTGTTCTGAACAACCTGACCAGAACTGAATAGATGAAGAGCCGCTGATAGCCAAAACATATAGAATATGGCGAGCATTGCGTATGGTATAGCAGGGAAGATAATCAGCGCTTGCACTTCTCCTATTACTTTAGCAGCCACCTGGAATATCACAAGTAAACACAACAAAATGACATTTCTAGCAAAAAAAGCCCAACTAGCCACCAAACTACGAAGAAACTAATACTCACCTTGAGGACTGATGTTGCCATGAGGATACGTCGGATGATGGCGATTGAAGTGAGGATAGCAACAATTGAGATGAAAGTCATCAGAATAGCGACTCCTCGGACATGAGTCAGCTCCTGGGAACAAGCAAATGCAAATAAGACAGAAGAATTGGGACTAACGGTCTCATGATTAAATGAACTTGAAAGCAAATGTTGAACTTACTCGACCATATACATGAAAGTATGGGTCATGCTCACCGATAATAGGTGTTACAGCATCATTCCCAATCCATCCAGCTACAAAAGATACAAAGGGAAATACGCGTAGTGAGTCCAAATCACTTGAAACACAGAGACAGGCAGCACAAATTTAATTTTTTTTAACCAACCTTTCAAGTAATAGAAAATCGTCACCGATATCAAAAGCATGTTGAAAAGGACAACAGTTATCCATGGCATGGCGGCAACAAAATGCCGAATAAGGAGAAGCCAAACAATGGATAGAAATAGCGGGACAAGACCTCCACAAACAATCAATACTGGCCATGACTTGCCAATATCAGCTACATACCGCTGCGAGTTGAACAACCAACAAACTTTAGAACACTCTTCAAACATCATCATTTTTTCCAAGGAAAAGTTTGAAAGTAGAGTTTACATGTCAAGAGAGAAGAGGATCACTCTCTAACCTTTAGAACCGAGGCACGAGAATTCATTGACCTTCGAATCGATTTGTCTATGATCATGTCATCTTGAATATTCACACCACCCATCTGCTGCCAGTGGCGGAGGGATGAATTTGAAGCACGAGCAATATATTGGCAGCTCCAATAAACTACAGACAGAATAAAAAAAAAGATGAAATCTCGTTACAAAACGGTGATAGAGAAACAAAAAAGACTGAAGCTTTGTGAATGTATAATGCACACTTACCATTCACACTAGGGAATATTATAGGGTAACAAGGACCCTGAAGCTGAAGAGATGAGTTCCTCATTTCTGGAGTAAGAAATTCAAAGTAATCGTAATTCCTGTCGATCCAATCATTCATCTTGAGACGAATCTCGCCGTCAGGATAGTCACAGACCCAATTCAGGGTATCATCTGAAGGTGCAGGACAATCCAAGAGACAAATAGTCCTAGCATTAGCCAATTTGAGCTGCCCATCTTTCAAACCACTCTCATAAACTTGGTTAGGGTTTAACCAATATCTAAGCTCAAGCTGAGTAAGGTCACGGTGACGGTGCTTGCTACCACACACATTCCCTTCATAGTCCAATCCATATGTGAGCCTGCAAATAAGACATAACCCACTCACGATTTCGATTAACATAACAATGGAAAAATCAGCTCAAATGGATAATGAAGAAGACTTTTAAGCTTTTCAGAATCAAGTTTATGCATATATCAAATCTTTCCTAGAGAACAGCAAGAGGAAGAAACATATCTACTTTACCTCACAAATAGTACTACAAAGATACAGACTTTGGCGAAATAAAAGGTAAAGTCAGCTAAAACATGGAGAGAGATTTGAAACCGCATTTGAGGTTTAAGGAGGAAGCAGACGGAAGTAAAGAGGCGGCTTAGTTCCAAAGAGAGATTTCGAGCGAAATCCATGGAATCTTTACCTTAAGGGGTTTCCTTGGTTGAAACCAAAGCTGGAATTAACAATCATTGAGACCCAAAAGGCAATGAAGATGACGAGAAACGTAATATCTCTGCACTTTCTGTTGTGCTTGATGATCCCATCATTTGGAGCACTCCCATCACTTGAAGTATATCTCCCAATCACAGCTCCTAAAGGTCCTCTCATCTCTGCCACAGCTCTGTCTCTTTCACTGTCTGAAAACCCTCGAGACCAAAAAAAAAAAATAGAAAGGAAGGAATTTCGGAGAGAACAACACAGAGAGAACCTTTACTAAAGACTAAAGAGTGTCTTCTCTTTCTCTCTCTTTCTCTGAGTTCATTGTTCAAGAAGAGTGTGAAAGCAATGGAAGGGTATTAATGTCTTTTGAGTTGTGTTTATTAAAAGTGATTTTTTTTTTTGGTAAAAGATAAAATTTAATGGTTCTGTTCAATCTATCATCCGTGGAACATGAAAAGAATCGATGTCTGGTTCTGATGGGCTTTGACGTTTTTTTGACGTTTTTAATTCCTTCCTTAACGTATTTACCCATTTTTAAATCTTTGTTCTTCTGCTTTTTTGTTTAGATTTAAAACATAACTTTTTTGTTCTTATTCCCACTGTGAGATCTGCAACTGCAACTGGTAACGCCATTCATTTGATTAAATATTCGTTGATTCAACTTTTTAGTTGTTTCTATTACTAAAACATGAATAAAAAAGGACTAGTAGAAATTCATTGATGGCAAAATAAATGTTATGGATAGAACATGTAGAATTTGGTTTTCATTTAATTAATAGATTACTCTTAAAAGCTTACGTCAATCTGATGGTAATAGAACTGGATGTGGTTTAACATCTATGAGGAACTTTTTTTTATTTTTTGCCCAAAAAAGAAACTTTTGTTGTTTTGGTAATTAATTTATACTATTAAACTCACAGAAAGCTTACAAAGGGAGGGAAAATAACAAAGTTGGTTTACTAACTTTTAAGTATAAGTTTATAACACTAACTATTATTTATTTGGCATTTGAAAAATCAACTCTTCGAGAATAGAGAAAAAGTAGCAGAAAAAGCATGGGCAAGCTCTTTGTTTTTTCCAAATTTTTATTGTATATTGATTTCTATCTGTATAATATTTTTATTTCTTTTTATCTTTTTATAGCAAAAGAGTTATTTCCGGTTACGGGTAGACTGTACTGACGAGTGACGATAACGATAGCATGCTCTTCTCATTTGTTTTGGTGAAGCTCTTTAATTGTATTTATGAATGATTTTTTTTTTTGTAATAAAATTGGAAACCAAGAAATATGTTATTTCCATTAATATTATAATATATATTCAGCAGAACGCTTGGTAATTGGGAAACCAATAAGAAAAACTAAATTAAGCATGAAGTTATTTAGTAATGAAATAAAGATCAAAAGAACAATGCCCAAAAAAAACAAAGGGCAAAGCTCATAAATAAGCAAATAGTAAAAAATGATCCCCACATTCGTTATTACGAAGATGAAAGAGCAAGCAATACGGCATCGTATTTCTAACAGGAGTTTGTACTCAGAGGAACTGGCCTCGAGAAGAGAAGGTTTGGCCGAACCACCAAGAAGAAGGAACAACGTTTAAAAACGTCATCGTTTTCCGGTCAAGAAGAGTAACTCTGAAGGAGAGTCTTTGTCCACGGAGATCGCCGGAGCTCTGCCAGTTGGCACCCCAATTACGAGTCATCTGAAGCCAAGTCTTACCCCTTGAGCCTCTTACCGCAACCGCTTTTACCGCGCCACTGCCGCCAACGTTTGATAGTATTACCATGTTGAAATTCCCTTGACCTCTCATCGTGAACCTCACACCTCCTCTTCTTTTGCATCCAACTCTATATAATTTCAAAAAACAACATTAGTAAGAGATCCTTGACGAAAAAAAAAGAAAGACAAAATTATTAGATATATGAATATATAATATTATATTACTCGAGGCTCTTTATTTATGTAACGAAAGTGTTTAAATGCTATATCAAACAGCATTTTTGCTAGATTAGTTATATATGGATCGATTTGTGTATGCGTTTATATGGGCTGCGATCATTATGTTGATAATGTGACGAAACATAATATATATGTTTTAGTACCGGCGGTAGAAGACGGGAACGATGCCTTCGTTGCCACGACGAGCGATGCGGAAGAAAGCGGGCATGGACATGTCGAAGTGGTGGCGAGGCAGATTGCACCAACCTCCATTATTGTTCGACGGACAGAAGTTTGTAGCCGTCACCGTCACGGCGGCTCCTCGGAGACACCACTTAGGATCCGCCCAATAGTCGCACCGCACTTGGTAGCAACTACCGCAGGACTCGCCGCTTCTGAATAGCGCACCGCTTAGCGCCGCCGTATGGGCTCCGAATCCGGCGTGGTACGGATTGTCATACCCACAAGCTCCTCCTATAATAAACATATACAAAAACCGAATTTAAGTAGGGTAGAAAAAAAAAAGTTTGCTATACATAAACTTAACGTAACAGACAAAGCATTAAACTATAGTATAATGGACTATTTACCAAGTGAAGCAGGGCTATCATTAACACCGTAAAACGTTGCATGGGCCCTAATCCAACCATTGGAACACATCCCCGCACTTAACGTACCAACCAATAGAATAACCGTTACCAGATATTTCCCCTTCATTTCCATATGTAATTATGTATAATTTAGTATATATTTTTTTTCTTGACTGAGACAAAGAGAGATCGGAAGAAAAAGTTTTAGTTCAGAAGTGATTGCTTGATGGAGAAGGAAGCCTTTTGGACTCGTTTTATAAGGATCAATTAAGAATTAACGCGTTTTGTCGGTGATTATTACGACTTATTTCACTTACATGCACCACAATCTCATGCATGTGTTCGTTATCTTTCTTAGTTGGATACTTATTTTTTTATTACTCTTGAAAATTCTCTAATAATTGAATATACGTCTAAACACAAGAGAAATAATTCTTCTCCTTAAAAATATAGGAAAAGCTAATTTAATATACTGTAGTTAGTTTTGCTTCTTTTGGTGAAGACTGTGAAGTAGTTTTGATAACGTACGTCGATGTGTTCATAGCTCTAAAGTATGTAACAACATTTAGTTAATTTTACTACAAGATAGAAATATGCTCGGCAGTCAGCACAGTAGTATGTAGAAAATGGGAATGCCTTGTAATAAGCAGCATTTGGTTGGGATCTTTAAGATAAGAGTATAAAAAATGTAATGAAAAAAAAAAAGATTGGCACAGTTGACAAACTTTTATGAGATCTAGGTAGCTGTATATTAAGATTTTTCAGGATTCAATTTCAATTATGCACTGCTATCAGAGTTTTTCAGATCTAACGATATATTGCAAACTATATTTTTCTGCGTTTTAGTCTATTGATTTATTTAATGCAACAAGTTCACGAAAATCTTTTGGATGACCTGTGTTATCCGAGATTAGAATGTGGGAATCCAATTGATAATTTGATATATACTCAGAAAACAAACGCGTTTTCTCATTACCGTTTACTCTATTAAAATACATGTCATGGCACATAGTATACACTTATACATAATTGGACTAGAAATCGAAACACAGATATAATATATGGACATAGTCCCGCGTGGCATTACTATATGTCCTATGCAGTACACAGAATCAAAGAGTACGGAAGCCTACATACTCAAGAACATTTATGTATGTATAGGATGTACGGTGGATTAGAGCATAGGAAGAACAATGGCATGTGGTTCCACGTGGAATTGTGCTTCTCACCCTCTCCTTTAATGGCGTCGGTGGAGTTATTTTCTTGTTCTGATTTTTCTTTTCTTTTTATTTTTATTAAACAAGACAAAGTGGAGCCACGGAAACACGATAATAGTAAAAATAGACGTTACAAAGAATTACAAGAGAGAAGATATGGTGGTGGTTGAGTAAGAAAGAGTTAAATTTGTTTTGTTTCGTTACTCGACCAAGAATCTTTCTATAGTTTTCTCCAGCGTCTCTCTAGGGACAGCTCCAATGATACTGTCTTTCTTCTCACCGTCTTTGAATATGATGACCGTAGGAACGCTGCGTATCCCGTAACGGTTGGCTGTGTTAGGGCTCTCGTCGGTGTTGATCTTGTAGAATTTGAACTTGCCAGCGAAATCCTTGGCCAGTTGGTCAACAATGGGGTGAATCATACGGCAAGGTCCACACCATGGTGCCCAAAACTCGACCAATACTGGTACATCTGACTCGAGAACCTGTGTTTGCCATTCTGAATCAGACAGGTTTGGTACTGCAACATCAACACAAACAAGTTAAGTTAGATCTCTCTCAAAGGCGGTGACTAAATTATGCAATATCAAAGAGAGAGAGAGAGAGAGCTGTTCTGTGCCCAAAACTTCTTCATTCTTCTTCATTGCATCACGCAACGAACTATATGGTTCTGTTTTTTGAGTTATATCAAACCAAAGGAAGTCAAGAGTCCTTTGAGGAACATTGGTTTCAGTTACGTATAATCCAACCAATCATGTGTGTTTTAGGTAGTTCGTGTACGATGGGATGACAATATGAGATCTACGAGTTCTACTTTTGTATTTCAATCCTGGTTAGTTTCAGAGAAGTGATTCATAGAATAATCCTAAGAGACAAGAATCGAAACAATATGATTGATAGAGGAAGCGTTGAGTATACTGTCTTCAAATTAGATTAGTGAAAACACAAACACGACTTCTTGTCTCAAAAGAATCTAATTTTCACCTAAAAGTTACAGCTTCAGAAACGGTGAATATTTTTTTTACACAAGAATCCATTTTGAGGAAAGCAACGAGAAGAAGAAGAAGAAGGTTAAGAAGTTAAGTTGTATAATACCTTCGACGGCGGCAGCAGTGGTGTCCTGAGACTCGCAGAAGATTCGACCACCGCGAGATCTGCGATTCACACCAAGACTTGCTGACTGAGTCACCAAACTCCGCCGGGAAGCTTTGAAACCAGAGAATTCGAGGAACCTAACGGTAGAAACCCGGCGTCCGGAAACCGACGGAACCGCTGAAGCAGATGAAATCGAGGAAGCGATCGGGAGAGTGAAGACGCGGGTAACGGTGACGGAATCAAGCAACGACGCCATTGAGTGGTAGAGAGATGTTTTTTTGTTTGTTGGCTGTTTGATTTTGAATGACCCGAGAAACAAGAGAGCACACACAAAATGCGATGTGGATAATTCTTTTCGATTTCTTTTATTATTTCGCCACATCATCATTTTTTCGTTCTTTCCCACAACGGCACCGTTTAACGGATGCCACTGTTAACCATCAAAACCGATTATGGTTAATAACAACATATACCAATCCCGTTTTGTCCAGCTTCATCAACTCGATTCTGGTTTTAAAAGAGAGGATTCTTTAGCTTTGGCGCTAGGAGAAAGAGAGAGCGAGAGAGAATGGAAAGATGGGAGAGATGGGAGAGATGGGAGAGATATAGAGAGAAGGAAAAAAAAACCATTTATGTATATTATTTCTCTTAAAAATGTCCTCCATCCAAAAAAAAGATGTACATAGCAACGGCCTTATTGCTTGGAATATTCTTGATGAAGCCGCAAAGCAAGCCTCTCCTCCAGATGGTTTTATTGACATTGAAAGCCTTTTTTCATCACCAAGTAATGCTTCTTTTCTTCTTCAATTATTAGGGTTAGTTCGGAAATTAATGCTAAGATTCTTTATTCTTGAGATATCAATCCGAATCATCCGATCTTAATCGATCGGATGATTAGAGAAACAAGATATCAAACTGCTGTATTTTTTTTGAAGTATCTACAAAAGGAGCTTGTTGTTGATAAAGTGAAACTCATTGCCATATGTTTTTTTGCCATATCCAACAACATTACGGGACTGAGGAGATTGAAGGTGTTTAAGAGTTATCATTAGAGGTAGAACAACTGGTTTTGAAGAGATTGAAGATGTTAAGGAAAATGAGCAATTTAAGCAAATAATAATATCTGAAGAATATTAAAGAACTCTAAAAGTTAAAGAGTAGAAATTGCTAGAGAAAAATCAGATTATAAAGAGAAGGAATGATTGGTGGGTCATTGCACAATTCATGCATCTCAAAATGATATCTAATATCAATGTAGAAGAACAAAAGCTGCCCTAGAATTAATGATAAGAAGCATGATGTTAGGTTATTCATTCTAAACTCTTTTATCTTGAAACCTTTTTATATGAGTAGTGGTTTTCATTTTGCTTGATTAATGGAGTTTTTACATGGTTTTGGATAAAACATGATGTTTGCTAAGCATCATAAATCTTCAGTGTACAAAAAGTAATAATGTCTTATTTTCTGTTATATTTTTCAAATATGTAATTTTAATATTTCTAAAAAGATGATGATTATATAAACAAATTTTCACATATTCTAATTGAATATTTTGATGGCAAATTTGTGGGTGTCAATCAGGTACCGTGAGCTGACAATATGTCTTCTAATCTCTACTAGTCTAGTGTTTGGACTCTTGTCTTACTTTTTCTTCTCATCTAAATGTAAATTTATTTTTGAAGCTTTTATTTCTTTGAAAGTTTTGTTCCGGTAATACTTTGCGAAATATCCACTTTTTTGGTTATGAGCTATGACTGTCAAATAAAAATCCGCGTGCATATAAAATCATAAGTAATATTTCTTTGAGCGAAAAGAGTTATTAAGGGTGTTCAATCATTCTTTTTTTTTCAAAACTGGAAAAATAATTCTATTATTCAAGTTTGAGGTGGTGTGGAGAGACAAAAAAGAACAAAATATCATAGTGAGATGTGATTTTCATACAAGTAAATGAGGAGATGCGGACTGGCCTGTTAAGAGCTAAAAACACTTACCACATGTTTTGTTCATCTTTCATCCCAATAGTCGGTTTGATTGTTTTAGTTTATATTTATAAATTTTCCCAAGCTCATTCAATATTGAAAATCAAAAGGTCCCAAAAGACCTAAGCCATAGACATAAGAGGTCTAGTTTATCAGAATTCACTCTCTTCTGCCATTGGTTGCCGTCTTCTCTAATGGCCGGACCTTTACATGGTCCAAAGTGGAGCTTTTCATTTAGAGTTGGTTTTAAGTTGAAGAAAACTTTGGTTTTCTACAAGATGGTTGCACAGAAAATTACCTTTACATGTTCTAAGGTGGAGCTTCCTACTTGGAATTTGGTCTCAAATTGAAGAAAACTCAAAAGTTAAACTATGGTTTTCTACAGGATGATTGCACAGAATATTGGTTGATTGCACGGCTACATTTGCAAAAGAAGTGTTCAATGGCAGTAAAGTTATAAACATGATGGAGTTAGCTAGGTTTGGTGGATTTATCACCCCGCTCATTTCAAACTATTTCCATCTGTTGCGTCAACACATAAAAAGACGGGTTGCATTTTCTTTTCTCATTCTTAATATTGTTGAAATGGATAAATTTGGGCTGAACTTAGTTTAAATAAAAAATTGTAAATGATGAAAATGATAAACAAAAAGAAGTCGTGTTTTTAAAAACGAGAAAATTTCAAGGTTTATTATGTCTAATCCATTAAACTTGAGAAAAAGACTTTTAATTCTTCTTCTTCTTCACTACTTGCTCGTCGTCCTCATCATCATCTTCTTCTTCTTCGTCGGTATCGTCAAACTCTTCATCGTCGTCCATATCAATATCATCAAACTCTTCCTCATCAAAATCTGTCTCCTCCTCCGAAGCGCTGCACTCGCTGTTCACCACTCGCTTTCCCTGACCCGCCTCCATTTTCCCTCTTCTCTCCAAGGCAGCCTCCGCCTCCTCGTGAATGAAGCAGGAACGGAGACCAGATTGCATAACCGGAAATGTTTCAGAGAAAGCCGGGTATTGGCTAGGCGGCGTCTGGTTAAACCGAAGCAGAGACCGAATGGCCGGTCCAGTATTCTGCACTGTCTCCGTGAGATTGGCGGCACGTCCACGGAAGAGTAAACTCGCCGCTGATTTCCCGTCGCGGATGAGTAGTCTCGCTGCCGATGATGAAGCTGAAGCCATATCTGATCGTAGTATTCGTGTGTGTGACTTCCAGCCAAAGGACGGCTAATATACAGAGAGGGAAGGGTTTAGGGTTTTTCATAGAGTACACGTGGATGGTACGATGAGACTGATATCCAGAAAGTTCTTGACTGCCACGTGTACGTTTACGTATCTCCTTATTTCAGTCTAGATTACCAAAAGTAGTAGCTTGTGAGAAGGTAGCTCTGAAAACCGAGCGTCAATATGATAGCTAAGCTAAGCTAATTATTATATGATAAAAGCAACTGTACAAACGAGAGTGACTTCTCAATAAAGAGTTATGTCATATTTAAGAAAGAAAGAGGATCCATGATAATAAGAGAGGGATCATCAACTAAAGTCCTCTGTTCTGGTTCTTCAGAGAGAAAAAAGAAGAAAAATAAAAAAATAAGAAGAAAAGGAAGCAATGGAGCTCATTTTGAAGAAACTTTGCCTCTCTTTGGCCTGGTACTGCTGCTGCTCTCTGCAACGTTAGTCTCTGAGGGCTTGTCTTCTTCTTCCGGTTCGAGACCAAGGACGCCAAGAAGAATAAACTCCTTCAACAGAAGATTGTCCACAAAGTTAGCCACATCTTTCCTAAACTTCTCAGAGCATCGCTCGTTACTCGCTTCCCCTTCTTTAACCTTTCCCCTCACCAAAGATGACACTGGAGCTCCGTTTCTATAAGCAGTACACGCGTTCAACAATTCGTGAGCACAGCTGAAGAAATGCCCATACGAAAAGTCTTCAAAATACTGTGAATCCAAAACCCACCAGAACAATCAATCTCAAGTTTTTCTTCAAAAGGTTTAAGCTGTTTTTATGTGTGTGTCTGTTGAAGAAACAGTGTAAATGGATGAGTTTTAGTTTTTGTTACCTTTGGTGGTCTCCTTATGTTGTAAACCATCGTCTTCAAAGAAAGTAAGAATGTGTTCTCGCTGTACGCTTTAGCTTGCTTCTCCCCGTCTACAGAACCCGCTGTTCTCTCGTAGCCAGGCTCGTTGAAGTAAGGTTTTTGATTCAAGATTAGACCTTGGATTGAGACCAGAACCTGTAACATTGTAGAATTGTTGGAGATCCACTTCTCCCTCTGGGTACCAGTCCAAGTGCCGAGAAGACTCAGACACACTTTCCCACAATTGTACAGATTTGGGTTGATTCTTAGCCCACCAGATTGGTAATGAACCATCTTTGTAAAACCAAAAGGCCAAAAAAAGAAAAGAAATTTCACATCAGAAAAGGAAGACTTGTAGGAAACAACCAAAACTCATTTTAATACAGTTCAATTGACTTACCGGTGGCACAGAAGGGTATGTATCCGGGAAGAAGATATCGAAAAAGAACAGACCGTCATGGTAGGGAGTTCCATCGGCTCCAATAATTACAGCCCTCAAAAGATCCATCCTCGACTCATAAGCCCTGACAAATATCATCTCTGTTGCATGAAACAAACAACCAAAAGAGAATGTGAGGAAGTTGCTAATATCAAGCAGAGGAAATTTATGCATACGACAGCGTGTATTAATATTACACTGACCTGGCAAATCATTCTCAAGAATTCTCCACTCTTCTTGGATCCTTTTCACCCACTCCTTGGAATGCTGAAAGTAGGACAAAGAAATACTCAGTTGTTGAAAAAAAAAAAACAACATTCTCAAGAATAATGGTTAACTTATTGCTCATCTGGTCGCAACCTGCTTCGAAGTTGTTCCCCTAGCAGCATAATAGTGGTCCACCAAATCTTCGACGATGTCAAATTTTTTGAAAAACAAATACTTGCCAAGATAATCCTCCATATTCCTTTTAACTCTGGAAGTAGTTGGAGCTGAAATAACCTCCTCCACTGCAGGCCGAACACTAGCAAAAGCTTTATATCCTGGAAGGTTTTTGGGTATCGGAAGCAATAAACCAGAAGAAACTGGAGCTGGAACCGGGGCCTCTCCCATCACGGTATCGGGAGTCTGAGGCTCAAGATGATTGGAAGAGATATTCAAAGGTTTTGCAGAATAATAAAGCTGACTATTCTGTGGCAATGCGTAAGCAGAGTTTGGTATGACTCCTTTAGCGTTGTGCGGTAAAGCATTCCATGGTTGAGCGACTGGAGTTGAATGGATTCCACTTCCTATTGTTGGTTTCTTGGAGCTGCTGCTGGTAGCTTCTGATTGAATCCCGTGTTCGTCACGAGAACATTTGCCGCTTCCACTTGGTTTAGCAGTTTCCTTATCAGCAGAATTTGGAAGCCAATCCATTGTCACCTCGACACCAGCTGGGATATCCTTCTCCTTAGCATCAAAAAGGGCTTGATACTCGGAGACGTAATCAGCAGGCTCCTCCTCCTCCTCCAGATCATCCTCCATGTCATAGCCATATTGATCAGAATAGTCATCGTCTTCGTATATCAAAGAATCAGGGTCTAGCAAACTATTTGATAGTGGAGAGGATCCAGGACACGATTCATCGTTATTCGTTGCGTCATAACAATCGCTAGCAGATCCCTAGGATAATAAAATTTAAAAAAATGTCAGCATTTAACAGTTAGCACACTAGTTAGTAATATAGAAAGATCAAAACACTCACCTCATATTGCTCATCGTCAGATTGAGATCCCAATTCTATAGCTTTCCCTTTATTCTTCGTATCAACATTGTTGTTATGAACAACACCGTTTTGCAATTCATATTGCCCCTCCACACCATTAACTTCTGCAGTTGCGGCCTACAAGACAACGAATGATACCAAACAATAAACAGAATATCCAATTCAATAGCAAAACCCACTGATCACACCAGGAGAGATTCGTGCAATTATTTGAGCAGACAATTGCAGAACAGATATTCATTCCCAAGTAAAAGAAGAAGAAAAAACTCAGCTTTACAATGCATAATGAGCATGAAGTACGGTTGTTCAGTCGAAGAACCAAACACAAGTATCACATTACATAACAAAAGAAGTCTATAGAAGAAACTTGAGAGATACAGAACACTAACAGTGAATTACGGTTTCTAGTGATCAGAACAGGAAGCGACAAAACACGATCCTTCAATAAAAAACAAATCCAACAGCAAAACAATGGATAATGCACGTGATCAAACTTATTAAAAAAACCCCAAAGGCAAATAAAAGATTAAACGAGAAGTCACTAAACCCTTTAAATCAACAAAAAGCTCACAAACGCGACGATGATCGCACATCACCCGAATCACCCAAATCAAATTGGACAGTTAAGGGTACAGAGTTAAACAGATTCACAATCTAAAAACAAGGCAGATAAAATCGAATTTTGAGAAAAAGAGCAAACCTTGTTTGGCTTTAGAGTAGTCGAGCATGAAGCGACAGGATGAGCGATCTCGGGCTCCATTGAACGATCCTCACCTCACTAACACACAATTGAATTTGCCTCTTTGTCAAGCGAGGAAAACAAACGGAAAACGAGAGAGAATTTTCCTCCAACTTAGTGAAGAAGAAGAAGAATAAATCGATCAGAGGAACGAAGGAAAAACCAAAATTGGGAAATTTACCTTCGCGCCGTATTATATTACCAAACACGAGTGGGATTGCGCAAAAGCTCTCTCAAACACTTCTTAAACCAATTCCCTTCGCTTTCTCTCTTGTCTAGCCCTATTTAATCCTAATCTTAATTTAAGACCAAATAAATGCTGAAACCTAAATTAAAATAACCCTTTTAAATTTCATTATTTATGAAATTTTCCAATTGTACGTTTTTTTTTTCTTTTCAACAAGTCAATATGTAAAGTCTAGGAATATGGGGCTCAGTTTTAATCGGACGGTTAAAATCTTATTATACACTGACATGGCTATATCAACGGTGAATAATGATGGTTGTGATATAGTCTGCTTCTTACCCAACACGGTTGATGACTTGGACCAACACTATGAATCTACAGCTGTTGGATGCTAAAAAGAAAATGGGCAAATCCAACGGATGGGAACTCTTTGTTTTCTTTGTCCAGTAACAGAATAATCATAGCAAATCAAGTGTGGAAGATATATAATAAAATCTTTGGGAAGAAATCATAATCTAGAGTTTTTTTTGGTGAACTGACACCTGAAAAGAAACTATTATTGAATTGTTATTATTTTTTAAAGTTATAAAGTATATAATGATTTTGATTTTTGAAAAGAAGCTGGATAAAAACTACTATTACTATCATTAATTAATTTTAAATAGCAAAATCAGTAATTTTAACTGATAATGTCGCTCATAAAAATTATAATAAAATGATAAAAACATATACTTAAAAAATATTTATGTTTCTATGACATGTGTTTTAAACAAAAAGAATTGCAAATTATGTGCATTTAGATCATAACCGCTATTGAAAATAAGTTAAAAAAATAAATAGTGATTTTGATTTTAGAGAAGAAACAGAACATATAAACTAATATCATTGATTATTATTTTTTTAAACAAAAAAGTAATAAATAATATTAATTGATAAAGTCGTTAATACAAAAGTTGTGATAAGAATAAAAACGTATTAATCCAAAATAAGTTTTTTTTTTACTTATCATTAACAAAAAAAAAAGATATTACTACATTTTATGTATATATATGTTAGTAATGCTTGTTAACAATATATTTGGAACGGATTTTACTGATCAGTAATAAAATACAACTTTTTTAATCAAACTAATTTCTAATTTTAAAATAAAAAAATAAGACCAAAATGTCCAAAATGTCTGTGGGGCTTTTCGAAAGTAAATTGGGCCTGAATAGTTAACTTTTACTTTATCGATAATATAGCAACAAACAGAAACGATGAAACCCATTTATTGAGAAGCCCATACACCTAATATATATAGTGGAAGTTCTTTTTTTATCAAAAATTAACATGAGATGGTCTAACAGGCTTTTTCATAAAGTTGAAAGAATAATGAATTTTGGATTGTTTTATTAAACTTATCACTAACTTTTTTTTTTGGGTACGAATGTTAAGAACTTATCACTAACTTACGCAGAGAAGTTGAAACTTGAAAGGTACAAGATACATATGCTGATGGCATTTTAAAAATTAAAGAATCAAGTCACTAAAAGTTGAAAGGGACATGCAGAATCCCACTTTTTTCCTAGTTGGAAAACAATATTGATCGGAATAGTTAGGAGTAACCTGATTATGAAAATAATATTTTAGGAAAAAATAAAAATAAGGGAGAACGCAAAGGGCAGAGTTTGGTGTCCGAGAGTAGGATTTAGATTTTTCGATTAGAAAGTATATAAATGCTGACGAGATCAACGGCTTGGATTTATGATAATATATAAGATTATTGTTTAAATTTTAAGAGTTTGGTTTAGATACGAAACAATGACATTTCAAATGAAAAACATGAACAATTTTCTTAAATGAAAAGACGTAAGAGTTTATAGATACTTAGAAGGTTTCCAAACTTGTGAAGATTTTCGCTAATTAGTTTGGTACGTTTTCAAAAACTCTAAACCTATGAAATCTCCTATACTTTCACATGATGAATAGTAAGTATTTACCGAACAACTTTGTCATATACATGGACGTGAGCAAGTCAACTCAGGTCCGTTAATAAATTGAAAGTGTTAGTTATGAAATGGTGGATTATCATGAAACGTGATTCAAACATATTAATCTGTCTAATTGGGTTAGTCACCAAATTCGCTTTATATATTTGTAATGCAACGACAAATCTTTCTTAATTTGCTCATTCTTATTGGGTCATATATGTCATTTCTTTCCTAATTTTTTTATATTTTATGGTTCACAGAGACAATGTACAGACTACAGAGCAGTGCATAGTGCAACTGAGATTCTGTTGTACCTTTTACATTCATGATCTGAACTTGAAATCTAATGATTTATATTAGTGTTTTTAACTGTGCCATAACCTAAATTTTAAAATGACAATGTGCATGTGTGAGTTGTACAGATTGGCTCATCATCACATTTAGATTCCTTTCCTAGTTTTACCATAAAGAAACTTAAGCCATTTTATTATTCCTGTATCATTAGATAAAATCGACCCAAATTCTTGCAATGATTGTATTTGAGTACTATTGGGAAAAGTTGAATCAGTAGTCATATTTGGGAAAAAGGTATAGAGCACTGAGCGAGCACCACTTTCAAACCATACATATCCGTTTGGAATCTTAGAGAAATAATGAGTTTAGCAATTTTAAAATGACGCCAAATTTCCCGACGACTATAATATAATGGTTTTATTAAAGAAAGAAAAGAAAAGCGTCTACTTGTTAAACGAATTAAAAATTGTCACCTATGATTTTAGTACAACTCTGTTTGAATATTTCAACTAGACAAAGTATACTGATTAACCGCAACTCCAACTACATAAGCCAAACTTTATATTTAAAAAAAAAAACTACATAAGCCAAACTGTATCTATCGGTTTTACGGCATTTTTTATCAAAATTGTATCAAAAACATTGATTGATGCGGGTAAAAAAGAGCATTGCTGGATGTTTTCTTTTCTATAAGCTGTACACATTACTAATCGAATAATAAAACTATTAACACTCAATTCGTAGTCACTAGCTTACTGCAAGTCTGCAATACTGACTTGATTACCATTTCATTCACCAGCTCGTTCAGTCTGGTTTTCTTCGTGTTGCACTTGCACACGTTTCTTCTGCCGATCAACTAACTAGTTGAAGCAGTGACAAAGCCTCTGCCTAGACCACGACTTCAGCTACTCAAATGACAGGATTGGTCTCTTTATCGGACGATAGGGGCGTGTAGGAGATAAGTATAATTAATCTGTACAACTACACATGTAAAGTATAATTAATATGTACAACTACGCATGTATCTCGGGAGTATCTCTTCATATCCCGTGAACTATAGGAGTATCAGGTTATATCCCGTGTATATCGCTCTGTCTTAACTTATCATCTCATATAATGTACTTGTTTCGGCTCATACATCGAAACAATATCTGGTATACAACAACATACAGTAAGTTGTAACTAAATGCAAGATTTTAAGAGGAAATTTGATTTTAGTTTAATTATTTATTAATCCAATAGTCCAAATCTGTTTATTTTTAAAAAGGAAATGGAGGAATAATGGAATACATAGTGGGGAAAAGAGTGAAATGGACACGAGAGGTTGGCAACGAAAGGCGTCTCTTCTCCGTAATCCAAAAAGATTCGGTTGTCACATAATTTGCAGAGATTCTCCACTCTCTATCCATCTATAAATTACAGAGAAGTTTTAGGTCTCATCACAAAGCAGAACAAGAACTCAAACAACCTTCAAATTTCTTTTTTCCAAAACCTCATCATGTCGGGCACGTGCGGAAACTGCGACTGTGGTGACAAGAGCCAGTGCGTGTAAGTATTTCTGGTTCACGACTCCTATACAAAACCTCTGTGTCTGACTAGCTGCGTGAATCGGTTTTGTTTAAAACCTATGTTTCTGATTTATTATGTGATTGACTTTGCTGGACTAACAGAGTTAAACCCCTCGGTTTTACATCTTGATGCTCGATCGATGTCCTAATCTTTGTCCTCTGTTTTCTTATGGTCCTCTAGAATAAGACTAACCTATGCTTTCTCTTCTTCTAACTGCAGGAAGAAGGGAACGAGCTACACCATGGACATCGTCGAGACTCAGGACAGGTAATGATAATGATGATGATGATGATGATGATACAACAAAATGATGAAGATGATGGTGATGTGATGATTGATTTTGTTTTACAGCTACAAGGAAGCCATGCTCATGGACGTTGGTGCAGAAGAGAACAATGGAGGTTGCAAGTGCAAGTGCGGCTCCGCCTGCAGCTGCGTTAACTGCACTTGTTGCTGAAACTAAAATCCACCAGAAAAAGGCGTCGTTTCTCTCTCACTTTCTCTCCCCCCTCTTCCTCCTTCAATCAAAAAAATGTAATATGAATAAAAGTCGATGTTAGCTCATGTATGAGCTATCTTATGACTTGCTAGCATGGTATGATGTAATGGGTTTTAACCTTTATCCTCTAATACATCATATTTACCTAATAGTAACATCTTCTTTCCCTTCCTTACAAAACTTAACACTATAAAGAGTTGCAAGATATTTGAAAAGTTGCTTGTCCTCTTTAGACTTTTCTTATCAATCACAACAAAACGCTAAACACTTTTTTGAGGGCAATGAACTGCTCTTTACTCTATATGTACTTTTAATCCACCACACTAATTAAGTATTTAAGAAAAACGCTTCAGACATTGAAACCTTCTGATGGGAGAAACATTTTATGAGCATTGATCCATTTAGTGCAAGCATTATACCACGCTCCATGACGCACTCGATAAGAAAAGTGTATCTTCTCAAAAATATTAACAGCAACAAATGATATTTCAAACTTGGGTCTGATTGTTTGAGGCTTTAGAGGCTTTTGCTTTTACTCAAAGTCTTCAAAATTTTTTTTTCTCCAATCATATTTTTAAATCTCAACAGTCCTAAAAGCTTTCTTATTTTTTTTCACAGCCTACTTTAATTTTTTTTTCTCCTGTTACGTAGAGTTTTTACTAAAAGCCAATAATTTATGGTTTTAGGTTTTTTTCTAAAGTCATAATTAATATTTCAAAGCCTAAAGTTTTAACAACAATTTTTTCTAAAGTCTATCGCCAATAAAATCTTACAGAGCTTAAGTAGCTAATCTTACAGTCAATTTTCTTAGAACAAAAAAATTAAAATTAAAATTATAATCAATTTTTTTCCCTATGTAATTTAAGTTTGACAGATTATGAATAAAATAGGTTGCTATATGACTGGTTAAAATCTGTTTCGATCCTTTTGCAACTACAAGGAGGCAATGTTGATGGAAATTGGTGCAGAAGATAACAATGGAGGTAGCAAGTGCAAATGCAAGCGCGACTATATTTGGCGCTGCATCAAATGCACTAGCTATCTCGATTAACCTCCATATACATATATATATAAAAGAAAAAAGGTTATTTCGATCTGTCTTGCTCCTTTAATAACATTGTGTGATAAGAACAAAAATTGTTGTTAGCGCTCAATCTCGAGTTCTTGTGGTTTTTTATTTTCAGTCACAAAAATATGTGATTTGTGTATCCAAACACAAATTCTCATAAAGAATCGATCTTCTGTTTAACAGCCTAAGCATTTTCGAGCAATTTCGTTGCTTATTATTTGAAACTTGAAACTATCAAAATATGTATTTAGACGTTGAAACCTTCTGCTCGGAGACACATTTTGTGAGCTTCTATCCATTTAGTGCAAGCCGATTCGCCATGCTCCACGATGCACTCATCTCTCAGCCTTTTGGTATCAGGACAAGCACAACATATCTTCTTCTTTGGTTTTATCTCTGCCGAAACAACATCCTTGCTTGGCTCTGAAATGGATGGAGGGATTAAACCGTTTTTTGCTGATTGATCACTCATCCCTGGCAGTCATAATGCAGAGAACAAAAAATCACAATCAATATATATTGTATGAACAAAAGTAACAGATGCATTAATGAGTGAAGTCTCCATCCACATTCTATTTGATTTTCAAAAATAGTTATCACACACACACAAAAAAAGTCAACCATGCTCTTAAAAATCAATATGTTATCCTTGATAAGTTTTAGCATCGAGACATTAAAGTAGACAGTAAATGCACTGATTATTCATAAGTTTTTAAGTAACCATGGCAAATGCTCACTATTGTACACACATAAAGATGTAAGCTAGTAAGAGCCAACATATGGCTTGAAAACAGTAAAAGTGGTTATTTAATTCCAGATCCTCTCGATTTGTATGGGGAAAAGAAAAGACCATCCGAAAACTTGTGATGTACAACTAATTATTCCAGACTAGATAAGATGGCATTCGAGTAACTATGATAAACCCTAAGTAACAATTCTAAAACCCTGCAGAGAACCTCAAATAACTAAATCTCTCATCCATAAGATAACAATACAATACCAAAGTAATAAATCAATTTGGTAACAACTGAAATCAACGAGCAAGCAAGCAAATTAAACCCAGGAAATAACAAAAATGAAAACGTTATCTAATTGATTTGCAGCAATATAACAATTCTTGATACCTTAGAAGGGATTTACAGAGGAAAAATCAAAGAGCAGAGAACCGGTGAAATGTCGGCTACGTTATGGAAGGGAAGACAAAGGAAGACTTGGTTGGCTTGAACAAGAAGGCGACTTATAAATACATGAATTGAAAAGTAGAGCCAGCCACCAATTTAGAATTTTGATTTCAATGTGTTGTATCCATTACAAACACACACATAAAAGCATCAAATTGTGTTATGGACCCCGTGTTCTTGGTCTATAATGGGCCAGGCCCATTTGATATAAGAGAAAAGGTCATCATCCCATTATTGGCGGCGATGCGGCGGCTAAGGTGGTGATGACGCCGCAGTGTGTGATTTCTGTTTCGATTCTGTTTATAAAAAACCAATGAGAATCAGTGCGATGTTGTCTTCACTGATTCCTCTGCAACTTCCATCTCGGATGCAAACTCATATTTGGTATATAATACCAAATGAAGTGAAGAGCGAATCTCTGCTAAAACACTACTCTGAGCTTCTGTCACAATCAGAGAAAGATAATGTTTTTCGTATGCAAAGTGACGAGCTAAAGAAGAAGAATGTTTTGCTTGCTCGTACCTTGGTTCGAACCACCATTGCAAGATATCAGACAAACAACAACAACAATAACACTGTGGTTGATCCAAGATCCTTGAAGTTCAAGAAGAATTCGTATGGAAAGCCTGAATTAGATTGGGAGGAGGATGATACTAATCATCCCAAACTGCAGTTCAACATCTCACACACAGATTCACTGATAGCTTGTGGAGTGACAGTAAACGTTCCGGTTGGTATCGATGTTGAAGACAAGACAAGGAAGACGAAACATGATGTGTTGTCACTTGCAAAGAGATATTACTCGTCTGAAGAAGTTAAGTTTTTGTCAAGTGTAGCAGACACTGAGGCTCAGCGGAAGGAGTTTATTAAGCTATGGACTCTGAAAGAAGCATATGTGAAAGCTTTAGGGAAAGGCTTCTCTGCTTCACCTTTTAATACTTTTTCAATCATCCGGTCTGACGCTGCTGGAACAAAAGAAAGCTACAATCTTTGCGGCGAAGCAGAGGAGAGAGTCGGAGAATGGAAGTTTAGGCTTCTGGAATTGGCTGCTTCGTCTCATTACGTTGCAATCTGCATTGAAGGAGAAGATGAAGAAGCTAAAGGAGTTGGAGCTTCTATGGATGTGATTGTCCACAGAACTATCCCGTTCGTGGAAGATGAACTTATCTCTGATTGGAAACTGCTCTAGTTTGGTCATCTCCTTCTCTGTTTCTAGATTGTTGGATGTGATTATAGGCACCTTAACTGACAAAAGTGTTGAAACACGTAGAGAAAAATAAGAAAAGGCATTGTTTCACAACAAATTATCTACAAATACGAGAATCCAGAATGTGCTTTCAGATGAAACCAAGCAAGACTTCTGATATTTCCACAATTGACAATTTTCTCTATTTTCAACTACAAAATCCAACTTTTCACACTTTGATCTTCTGAAAAACTATGAAACCGACAATGGTTTGATCTAAAGGATATCACTTAGCCCTCAAGCTACTTGATCTCCACTTCGTCTGAAAGCCCTCATCTTTTTGCATCAGCTGCCCACACGTTTGAGAAGAAGCAGTCAATCATACTTCTCCCTCCATGTATAAACGAGGAAGAAAACCCAAGAGACAGCCAAAGCAATATCTCCAAGAGCTTGCTTGGGGCACTCAAAGGCAAGATCTTCAATCTTCCACTCAAACATAACTCTCCACAGAGCCATCAGCACATAGAGAATCACAGAACCTCCGGCGAAGAAGCTATGAAAGTCTCTATCCTTAACAAAGGACACCATGAAAAGCACCAAACCGATAGCAAAGAGAAGCAAACCCGAGAATGATTGAGAGATCTGGATGAGTAGCTCGTCGTGAGGTGTTGATCCTTTGAGCTTGTTAGCTATGTCGCTACCGTGCCCAAAGATGGAAGCTTTCTCTGCGTAGAACATCATCAGGGTTCCACTTGTGAGTGCGATAATGGAGTGGAGTACACAGATAACGCGGAAGAGATGTGAATTCATTGGACTTTTGTTGGGTTTTTGAATGGATCACGAAGAGAACCTGCAGAGACTTTTCACAACAACAAAAACCCAATTTGTTGTTACTTTCAAACAAAGACAGAGTTGAAACTGATAAAAATTGGATCTTTATTAAAAAAGGGAAGAGCGAAAAGGAAAACGCTTCACTTTGCATATAAAGGGGAAAAGGAAACTGTTAGGTGAGGGGTTTAAGCTTTGCCGGAAAATCAGTGGAGGAAAGATACGGTCTTTATCTGATTCGGAGACTTTTTGAATCTGATAGATTCGACAGTAAGGGGAACTTCTGGGGATTGTTTACGATAAACCCTAATTTTGTCTTGATGCAAAAGAAGATTTTTGACTTGATCTCGGTCCTCTTTTGGCAGCTTCTTTTTTCCTTCAACAGAAATTCAAACCCACCGTTTAAAGATTGCTTCCCGATTTTAAATGGGAGATTTTAATTTATTAATTCCTCTAAAAAGAATTGTCAGCAAAACAAATATTAAATAGACAATAAAATCAATAATTTTATTTGTTAATATATAGTAAACGTTATCCATGACTTTGGTTTTTTATTTTGGTAAAACTTAATGTTAATCAGTAGAATCAAACTTCCTTGATTGAACAAAATAATTAGAAGAAACAAGGAAATTTTGTGGTTTTAATTTATATTTAACGATAGTGACCTTTTTCAACATATATAAGAAACATATTATTAATTTATGATTAACGATAGACTTTTTCAACATACAAGAAACAATGATTTGTTTTTCATCAAATAAGAAGACTAATCCTTGTAACATCACAAAATGGATAACGCCGTTTGTGTCAAACCAACATTCTCCTACTCAGCTTAAGATTTGTCTTTCAACGCCACCAACGATCTGATGACGCCTTGCGGAATACTATCAGCGAGAGCCCCAAGTTCGGATAAACAAAGAGTCTTCTCTTTCACTAAGCTCTGTAATTTCTTCGATTCATACTCCATGTTCTTTTCATCTACAGAGTAACAAGTAGATCCTTTTCCCATGAGACTAGTAAGTACAGATAATTGTTTAAGAAAGTAGCGAAACCTTAGAGAAGGCAAACCTTTCTCTAGCATTGTATGCACAGCATGAAAAGGGACAGCAGCAAAAAGGTCAGCTCCTGGAAGCATCATCCACGTGGGTTCAGTAGAGTCATGGGATCCACAAGTCGAGCAAGCTTCTTGGACCAAAGGTTTGTTTAAGCTCCCAAGGGTATCCTTCATCATAGAATCGAAGGGAGAAGGGACGCTAGTCTTTGTTGTCCGAGCTTTCCTCCTAAGTGCTGTAAGAGCCTCACGGTTCGCATTCCTCTCCCTATCATTCTCCACCATCTATTATATTACACATATTACAAAGTACAAACTGCATTTGGTTAAAACCCCCCAATTGATGATATTGCAAGACAGATATCAGAACTCTCAGGATTGTTATCTGCAATATGAATTACAAAGCAATGAATAGAATAATCCAAACAAGATGCTACCAAACAGAGTTTGAAGTACCTGACTTCGAATTAGGAGAATCTGATCAGCTTCAGCTTCAAATTTCTCCAATACTTGAACAATTTTCTTTGGGTCCAACTCCATCTTAGTCTAACGGATTCCAACGATCAACAAGGCTGGGAAGACCTAAAACAAAATAAGATAAGTTAATATCATACAAAATAAAGAGCATTCTTGTTTACAGGAAAAGATTTGATAAGGAGCATAGTCAATCTTCCTAATCCTCAAACTCTCCTCTATGTTAACCTGCTTCCTAGCTATGGATGTGCGTGCTTTAAGCTCAGTTTCAAATCTAAAGCCATCATTAGACCCACCTATCTTATGCCATTCCTCCACGTTTTTCTTTGTTGTATATGTTACCAGCAGTAACAAACCAAAACGGTTTCAAGTTCTATCGAGTTTCATGCGCCAAAACCCCATCAGGATGAAAGAAGTGTTTCGTTCCCACCTTTGGATTAGATAATTTTGGAAATAACAACAATTCTGATAAACCCTTAAAGCTCTAAAACCCTGAATCCCACACCTTTTACAACCTAAATCAATTAATCGCATCCCCTAAGGTAACGAAGCCATCCCACGCGACCAACACAACACTCATAAACAATTCGCTAACAGTTTAATCCTGAAAGAACAACTGTTATGTAAGTCTCTAATTCAGTTTGCAGCATCTTAAAAGTGAGGAATAAAAAGTTTCTCACAAAGAAAAAAAGAATAACTAACCTTCGAAGGGTTTACAGACGAAGGATTAACGACCCCGATGAGAATCTCGGCGACGTTATGAAAGGAAGGGAAGAAGAATAAAGCCACCAAATCGGAGAGAGAGATTTCATTTCAATTAAACAAGACACCGAATTGATTTCTGGGCCTAATTAATGGGCCAGGCCTAATTATTCATGTATTTCTTCATTTTCGTAAAAAGAGAATTTCTTTACTCTGACAAAACAAATTAACTAATTAATTACGCCGTCTGTGGGGATCGAACCCACGGCCACGGGATTAAAAGTCACGCGCTCTACCACTGAGCTAAGACGGCATTGGTTGATTTATGTTTCGTTACAAAACTATATAACTGTAAATATCTTATTGTATCCACGTAATGGTAAGAGATCAGTACAGATCAACGTGCCAATGTGTTAAATTTATACACGAGCCACGAATTCACACAATGCTTCGTACATAGAGAAATGGTAAAAGAACTTACGTAATAGAATCAATTATTACTTGGACATATCATCAATTATATAATTAACAAAAGGATAAGGTGTTTGTTCACTGAAAGACATCTACTGGGTCCACCACTTTCACGGCTAGGCCCTTGTGGCGGCGTCTGTAACGCGTCCACTTGGCTTAATTTATTTGACCATTTTCGAATATCTGGTTTCTTCCCATTTTGGGAAATTCAAACTCGATGGCTTACTTCATCTCTTATATAAACACAGTGCCAACCTGATATATTTCATCATCATTTATCAATCTTCTCCCACTTAAGCCACATACAAAGAAAACACACAATGCAGATTCACAAACTCTGTTTTCTTGCTCTGTTCTTAGCTCAAGCAGCTTTCGCCGTCAAGTTCAACTTCAATTCCTTCGATGGCAACAACTTGTTGTTCCTCGGAGACGCAGAGCTTGGTCCTTCCTCCGATGGCGTAGGCCGATCCGGAGCTCTCTCCATGACCCGAGACGAAACCCCATTCTCTCACGGTCAAGGTCTCTACATCAACCCAATCCCATTCAAGCCTTCAAATGATTCTGCTCCTTACTCATTCGAAACCTCTTTCACTTTCTCCATCACTCCACGCACCAAACCAAACTCCGGTCAAGGTCTCGCCTTCATCATCGTCCCAGCCGCCGATAACTCCGGCGCTTCGGGCGGTGGATTCCTCGGAATGCTCAACAAAACCAACAATGGGAAGCCAGAAAACAACCTCTTTGCTATCGAGTTCGACACTTTCCAGAACAAAGAGTTCCAAGACATTAACGGTAACCACGTCGGACTCAACATCAATTCTATGACTTCAAATGTCGCTACGGAAGCTGGTTATTGGGTTCAGACAAGAGTCGGGAAAAGGAAAGTTTGGTCCTTTAAAGATGTGAACCTGAGTAGTGGAGAGAGGTTTACGGCATGGGTTGAGTTCAGAAACAAAGACAATAGGATTACGGTTACGCTCGCGCCTGAAAACATGAAGAAACCTAAGAGACCTTTGATCCAAGGTCCGAGAGAGCTCAATGATGTTCTTCTCCAAAACAGTTACGCCGGTTTTGCTGGTGCCATGGGACGTGGCGTTGAGCGTCACGACATTTGGAGCTGGTCTTTCGAAAACGCCGCCAAGAACTAACTAAGCCGGTTTGGCTAAGTATCGCTTGCTTATATTTTATGCTCATTCGAGTTAATAATTAAGGTTTAAAATTTTAAACAAATAAAAAGCCAAATCTGTGGCTTTCTCTGTATTGTATTTTTTTCTCTGTATTGTATTTTTCATGTTCTTTGTATTAATTCTGAGATTGACAATAAAATAAACTTTCTTTTCAAACTCATTTATTTATAACCAGATTTTGCTAGAAGCCTATATCACCCTCAAGGTTATCCTTTTTCTTTCGCTGGAAGCCAAATATTGGAATAAAATATGTAATAAGCCTATAACCGGATACGGAGAATTAGAAAATATGTTTTCCCATGCAGGACAGTCAAGAGACTATAAACGTGGAATGTCTTAGAGTTATACACGAGATATGAATTAAAAAGATGTTCCATGGGACAAGAAATAGATAATAAAATCAATTATTACTCCAATTCAATAATCAAGCAATTTGTTTCTCTTTTTTTGTTCTTTTCTATTTCCCAAAACGAACAATGATAGACCTCGTTCCCTGAAAACAGTAGGTCCATTTCTTTGCAGGCCCTGGTGGTCGTGGCGTCTGTAACCCGCCCACTTGGCGTTACTTAATTGACAATTCGTTCTTTTTTAATCTGTTCTTTGAAAATTCGAGCACGATCTCTTGCTCTTACAACGTAAATTTACAAAATTCTGTTTTATTATTACTCTGTTTTTTTAAGCTATGTTCCTCTTTCACATCACCCCTTTCAAATTCGACTTCAGAAGTCATAACCATCGACAACTCAAACATATTAACAAAACCAACGGGTAAATCGGTCGGGTTGGTTTGATCTGGTTACAGTCTTAGAGAGTAATAAACCGAGCCAAACCTATATTTTACTGTCTTTGGAGATTCATTGCTTTTGAAAAGAATCTGGTCTTTTTGTGTTATTCATAAGAAACTCATTTATATCTTCTATTAGACTATTATATACGATAAAGAGTTGCCGTTCTGTTGGGAAGAAAGAACCCTATAAACAAAAACAAAAACAAAAAAAAACAATGTTACTTTATTCCAGAGCAAAAGTTTGAAGATTTGACCCCCAATGTTTGCCTATATTTATACATTTGGCCCAATTAAAAATGTTGTCGCTTTTTCCGTTGTGACTTGTGAGGACGCAGATTAACCACGTTGCTTGCGTGTAAAGAGAGGGTGGGGGATTAACAAAAAATTTAAAAAAACCTGAACTGAGGAGATATGCCAATAAAATATTAAAGAAGGAGTCGACAGTGAATCGTTTCTTTCAGCAGTCGTTTTTGTTTTTATTCTAAAAGGCCGAGAATTTATGAGGCTGAGAGAGAGAGAGAGTGGCTGTTTCTGCTTTTTTCGAGTTAAAACAAGTGAAAAAAAACTGTGTTCGGTGTTGTTGTTGTGTATGTGTGGTTCTGTTTCAATCTCGAAAAGATCATTTCTGGTTGGCCTCTCAGGTTCTTCTTATCTTCTCCCTCTCACTAAAAGCTTAAGAAGTTTTTGCGGTAAAGAAGCTTCCTTCCTTTTTTGGCTTTTTATATGATCAAAAGTTTGCATTTTTTTATCTGATTATATATATCTTTTGGGTGTTTTTTCTCAAATAGGCCTCCTAAGTTCTCGAGTGTTCTTCCGTTTCTAGCCTAGGGATTTTTTTTTTGTGGGTGGGAGGGATCACACAAAAAGGGGCTTTACATTCTGAATGTGTGACTTGTGATCAACGATCTTAAGCAATGAGCTACTGAATCCGAAATGGTTCAAGTTAGAGTTGAGATTCCAGAGAAGTCATCGGCTACTTGTTGGTTTCTGGTTACTAGCTTTTGGTGGATGATAGATGGAAGGTTCTTCAAACTCCAACTCTAGAGGGTTCAATACCTCTGGTGTTTCTGACAGGAACACTGAGTTCTTACCCGTTGAGAGAATCACAGCTCGCTCGAAGCCTTCCTCTCATGTTGATGAGTATGTCAGAAGCGTGTTTGGTAGTAGCACACACAAACACTGCGAAGAAGATTCTTTAGGGATTGACCCTTTTGTTAGATCCTTGGAGTGGGGTGATGTCAGCTTGAGACAGTGGCTGGATAAACCTGAGCGGTCTGTAGATGTTCTCGAGTGCTTGCACGTCTTCAGACAGATCGTCGAGATTGTGAATGCGGCGCACTCTCAAGGCATTGTTGTTCATAATGTTAGGCCATCTTGTTTTGTCATGTCTTCGTTTAACCATGTTTCCTTCATTGAATCGGCTTCTTGTTCTGACTCCGGCTCTGATTCCTTGGAGGACGGTCCAATTAGCCAGAAGGAAATTGGTAGCTCCAGAAGAGAGGACGCTGTATCGAAAGCTGTTTCAGTAGAAGAGAAAGGATCGTATAATAAGATCTTGGAGAGGCAAATCGAGAAGCTAGAGGAAGAAAAGAAGCAGCCGTTTCCGATGAAACATATATTAGCAATGGAGACAAGTTGGTATACAAGCCCTGAAGAGGATTTTGGCTCTCCAAGTACTTGTGCTTCAGATGTTTACCGTCTTGGCGTTCTTCTTTTCGAGGTTTGTGATTAAGAAATTGACAAACTATTAGCTGCTTTTAGATTCAAAGACTCTGTTTTTTGCTTGTGTTAGATGTTTTATTTTCTTAAAAAGGTGATTAGATGAAAGTTAGTCCTTTTGCAGCTCTTCTGCCCTGTGCCTTCAAGAGAGGAGAAGTCAAGAACTATGTCTAGTTTAAGACATCGCGTACTTCCGCCTCAGATATTGCTCAAATGCCCAAAAGAAGCTTCTTTCTGCTTGTGGCTACTGCATCCCGAGCCGAGTTGTCGACCATCAATGAGGTTTATTTTGGTTTTATTCGTGTTCTTAATCTGTGCATTGTTAGTCTCCGTCATCTTTTACCAAATGGAACTAATCGAGAAGTTGTGTTTATGTTGCAGTGACTTGCTGCAAAGTGAGTTTATAACCGAACCAAGAGATAATTTGGAAGAACGTGAAGCAGCAATAGAGCTTAGGGATAGAATCGAGGAACAGGAGTCGTTACTCGAGTTCTTGTTACTGATTCAACAGAGAAAGCAGGAATCTGCATATAGATTGCGGGATACAGTTTCACTTCTTTCTTCCGACATTGAGCAAGTTGTGAAGAGACAATTGATTTTGAAGAAAAAGGGAAGCTCGTACTCTGATTTCAGTAAAGATGATCATCAATTTGCTTCCGGTCAGCAGCCATTGCTGAATTTTCCTGCAAACGAAGAGCCTTCGACATTATTGGCTTCAAGAAAACGGTTTAGACAAGTGATTCCCGCAGAGGAAACCGACGTTGAAGTTGATGAGGAGAGCCAAGGAAGCGCATTTCTTGAAAGCTCCCGGTTGATGAGAAATTTCAAGAAACTAGAAACTGTCTACTTTCTGACAAGGCGCAGGCAATTGAAAGCTGCTGCTTTAGGGAAATCATTAACTAGACATTCGCCGTTAAGTAGTGAAAACGGAAGAGGTTCAATGATTGTCTCAGAGAAAAGCTCAGTAAGCAACCCGGCAGCTCCCAAAGAGTCTTACAATAATGACTCGAGACAAGGCGGGTGGATAGATCCATTTCTTGAGGGTTTGTGCAGATATTTATCATTCAGTAAGCTCAGAGTGAAGGCAGATTTGAAACAAGGAGATTTGTTGAACTCCTCTAATCTCGTTTGCGCCCTTGCATTTGACCGTGATGGAGAGTTTTTTGCCACTGCGGGTGTCAACAAGAAAATCAAGATATTCGAATGTAATTCCATTGTGAACAATAACCGGGACATTCACTATCCTGTTGTGGAATTGGCTAGCCGGTCAAAGCTAAGTAGTGTATGTTGGAACAGCTACATAAAGAGTCAAATTGCATCAAGTAACTTTGAAGGCGTGGTTCAGGTTAGTTTTAGATTCCGCTTATTTATCGTTGTTATGAACTTCCAAATCCATGAAATCAGTTTGGCATACCTTTGTGTATTTAGATATGGGATGTTGCAAGAAGCCAGTTGGTTACAGAGATGAAGGAGCACAAGAAGCGAGTATGGTCCATCGATATTTCATCAGCAGACCCGACTTTGCTGGCTAGCGGAAGCGATGATGGAACCGTTAAGCTATGGAGTATCAATCAGGCAATTCTAATTTGAAATGTCGGCTATTGGGAACTGAATCTAGTTTTCTCCTATATTGCAGACACTTAATCCTCAGGATGTATGATTTAAGAGATTTTGTCTTATAAAACGTTTTCAGGGAGTTAGCATCGGAACCATCAAGACAAAGGCTAATGTATGTTGTGTCCAGTTTCCATCAGACTCGGGCCGGTCTTTAGCATTCGGTTCTGCAGATCACAAAGTGTATTACTACGATCTTCGGAATCCCAAGATTCCTCTTAGCACAATGATTGGTCATAGTAAGACAGTGAGTTATGTCAAGTTTGTAGATTCATCAACTCTTGTGTCTTCTTCTACTGATAACACGCTGAAGCTTTGGGATTTATCGATGTCTGCCTCCGGGGTTAATGAAACCCCTCTTCATTCGTTTGCTGGACACACTAATTTAAAGGTAACCTTTATCCAGAAATCTGCTTTCTAGACTCTCCTTTTAATATTCAGTTTCTGAGAACACATTCTGAAGTGGTATGTTCTTGGGATTTGTTGCAGAACTTTGTTGGCTTATCGGTCTCTGATGGGTATATAGCTACAGGGTCAGAGACTAACGAGGTAAAGGGTTAATGCAACTAAGGAATCCTCTGACAGACATTGTCACTCTAAAACTTGATTTTCTAAGCATCTTCTTGTTGTGGTTCCATGACAGGTTTTCGTGTATCACAAGGCATTCCCGATGCCGGTGATGTCGTACATGTTCAACAACACTGACTCTACGTCTGGTCTCGAAGTTGACGATGCCTCACAGTTTATATCTTCGATCTGCTGGCGAGGACAGTCGTCTACGTTAGTCGCTGCTAACTCCAATGGCAACATCAAGATTCTGGAAATGGTGGCTTGAGAGCCTCTCAGAGGAAAAAGGGTAGTTTCAGAAGTCTCTGGTTCTTCTTGGCAAGAGATCTGTTTTGTTGAAGTACTATAGGATAAACAATTGTTACCAAAAGAATAGGAAAAATGAAAACATTGTGTATAGAATTTCATTGAAAAAGGGAGGATACAAATATTGGATCGTTGTATTTGTATACTATGTTATACGTGAAACATCTCAATAAAGAAAAAAGATTCTAATTTTTATTTAGTTTGTGAATCTGAGGGAAATGGCTTCAAACAAGAAAATACTAAACCCCAATACGAGACCAGTAAGTGCGTGGCATACAAGGCATCTAGTCAATCAAAACAATGTCTAATAGTCTTTCTAAACCGCGCTAAAGATCCTCTGAAACCCTATATGTATATATATTATATATATCGTAAGAACAGTCTCACTCTCCCTGAGTTCGATTCCCAGCCCCCAAAATGATCCCTTTTTCCTTCGAAATTCGATCTATTTACACTGATTAACCCCTGTTTTAGCCTCGTTGACTAACCTGTCCACAAGCCCCTGAAGCCTCTGAGCTCCGGCACTAGGCTTAATGTTAGCCACATCACCGACCTGGGAGCACTCTGGTTTCCCACTGCACCACCCACCAGGAGTAAAACCATCTTTATTATCATTGCTCCGTCTAAGCAATTCCTTATCGATCATATCAAGCACTTCGTCGTCTCTTTTAAATTTCCTAGCAAACGCAGCACCGCTTGATATCATCTGCACTGTGTCGTTGAGTGACAACACGTGAGGGTGCTGCTGCGGCGGAATGTCCCAGGAGATGTAGTGAAGGTCATGGTTCACTGGGGTTTTCGAGAACTCGGGCACATTGCAGATTACAGTTTGGAAGTAACCTTCGGGTGATGAAACGAAATTGGTGTAATACATTAGGAGGGTTCGTGGTAAATTGTCCCATCCCCATATGCAATACTCTACAAACGAACGTGACAGAGCCATCCAAGCAGATCCTGTGACAACAAACAAAAAATTTAGCTTTGTTGGGCGAGAAAGGGTTTCGGATTTATATCAGCAAGAAAGTTTCAAGCTTTGATGCGGTAGAAGTATCTCTAAAGCAACAACAAAGGAAAGCTTTCAATTTTTAATGCGCGAGAAGAGTTGTGGATCTACAGCAGCAATGAGGGTTCAAACACAGTTTAGAGGACTGACCAGTGAATAACTTAAATGCTGTTGGCAAACTTCGACGAGGTGTGACCCAATATATATCTGATTTGTTCAACATGTAGAGTCCTGGATCAATCATTACTGGCATTGCTCGCTTCTCCCTTTACAAGGAAAACAAGAAATCAGAACACAAAGAGCAAATACAACTAAAGAAGAACACACACGAACGCAAAAAAAAAAACTTACTCTTTCCAACCAAGATCACTTGTGTGTTCGATAAAGTTGAGGTTCCGGTCCAGAGTCGAAAACGTATGAAGCAAATCTTCAAATACAGAGAAGACTGACAGTAAGCTAACAAACACAAGACTAAAATCTTGATGGTAAACAGAGAACAAAAGTGAGACCAAAGCTTTTCTTTACCATCTTGGGTCACCAGGGGATAGTCTGAAGCACTAAGATTAATAAACCAATCCCAGTTGGCGCTTCTCTTAAGAAGAACAGCACAAGCGTGAAGGGTATTTGCCACCATTGTTGGTCCTCTATATGTCACAAGATTAGCCTTGGTTATCATATAAACATTCCCGGTTTTAGAATACATAGGATCCTTATTGATCCGAGAAGCCAGCTCTAATCTCTCATCCACCGGTGATTCAAGATCCAAGTGAACAACATACTGGTTTCTCGGATGGTACACTGCTCTAAGCGTTCTCCAAAGCTTTTCTACATCCCCTTTAGACCCGGAAACAAGGTATGCAAAACGGGGAAGCTTGTCTTCATGAGGCGGCGAAACACGAGTTTGTCTAGCAACTTTGGACTCTACAAAATCAAGCCTCGTCTGATTCCTGACGAGACGGGAAGGGATGATCGTGAAAATCCCGTTGATTTTTCGAAGAGAGGAGACAAGGCCCATGTTGAAAGACGTTGCAAGGAGAAAAACGCAGACAAGAGATGTTATCACAAGAGGAAAAACCCATCTCTTCTCCACGTTTACATACCCCATCGCAGCAAACTGATCATGAGACAAGAAACAAGCTTCTGAAAGACAATTGTTGTCTTGCCGAACCAAAACCGTCTGCAGAGACCAAATGTATACTGATTCGCAGCTCTTCTGGAAAGTCTGAATTTTTCAGAGTCAGAAACAATCTTGAGTTCAGGCTCGATCAGACACAAGTACCTATCATACAAAGACAAATTTGAGAACTTTACTTCAGTAAAATTTTCAAAGCCAAATATAGAAAGAAGAAGATACTAAAACAATCAGCCGGCACATTTAAGTTGCCAGATTCTCACGTATCATAAAAGCTCGAAACTTGAGAATTACGAAACAAGTGAAAGAGGTATATAAGATAATTCAATCAAGACGACAAGACTCTCCTCCCCATAAAAACCTCGTTGGATCGGGATTCATCATCAATCAATCAATCAGACATCTCAGCAGCTAGATTAACCTCAGTTTAAGCAACTAAAAAGCAACTCTTAAAACCTCTCAAAAGTGACATTACCGAACACGGAAGGAACGTTTTAAAAAACCCTTGTCGTAGATTATCTCCAAAGATCAAATTTAAATAATCCATCCGTCGTACATAGAAAGCATCAAATACAAAAAAACTCTTATCCTTACACCACCGACACCATTAGCAATAACAATCTCGAAGCTGCGATTTAGATCTAGCGCACTGTACAATATACTAAACTCATCCAAACAAAAATAAGAACCAAATCTAAAGATTTAGAAACAAAAAAAGAGATCGAGGAAGGACGGTAGATTAATGAAGGACGAAGAGACCTGGATTTATGGTTGTTGCGTAGATTGCTGTTTAATCTCGATGCAAAAGGAAGCTTTTTTATTTATGTTTTTGCGCTTTGGTCTGCTCTACTTTGTGCTCAAAGAACACGGGACACTCCTGTATGTCGAGTAGTAAAGTTATATAGAAGAGACGAAGAGAGACCAGTGATATCGCAAAAGCAAATATAAAAAAAAACCAAACTACTATTTTCTGATCTTGAAAATTAAGCTGGAAATTCGATGAGCGTGTGTGATACTCCGATTCGTTGAAAAATTCTATGTTTTCAAAAAAACAAAGAAAAGTTCCCAATCTTTTGTTCATTCAGCACTCAATTTTCGTTACTTTTGTCTCTGTTCCTTTATTACTGGAATCTAAACGATTTTTAGTTTTAGGTTTTTTTTTTTTACTGATTAATTAATTAAAACGCAGAGGTGAAAGAAACCGTCTGGCTGACACGTTTTCAGAGTTTTAAGATACTCTGTAGAGCTTAAAAATTATTCTCTACATCTTACTTTACACTAAGACCGTACGAATAAAGTGAATCGCGGGGCTAATCAAAGGCTGACACTTAAGCAGACCCAGATCCAATGGATGATTTTAATATTGATCTGTGGATGTGCGCGTAGATGATTAAAAACTCTTGACCTTTTTAAGACAAAACATATTTGTAACATATTTATTGCGTAGCTACTGTAAGAGACACGTATGGTAATGTGATAGCAATACTCGCTTTCTTTATTACTTACTTACATTTCCTATAAGATGCTCTGTGTGCATCTTAGTAATTAATTATTTGATATTTACTTTATTTAACGTAATTATTTTCTTACTCGAGTGATAAGATTTTAGGTTCTTTTGAAGAAGATTTTTTTTCACTCGTTGTTTTTACCAATATAAGACATTAAAATAGAATCGTGTGATTTTAAATAATTTTGTATACGCAAGAATCGTTGCTTTCCATCATTTTAAAGTGGGGACCGTAGCAGGAGTCTCCAGAAGTTTTTGCTTTCACACATGACTGAATATTAGTATTGACATTCGAATACGACTTTATAAAGTTGATATATGTTGCGCTAATTACGTGGTAACAAATAACGCGCTTAACTATTTCGCAAGGCGCGTGGAGTGGTCACGAGATCACCGTTGAGTCTCCGTGGGCTTCTAATAACTCAGAATATATGTACCTTGTAACGTGCACCGAGGCCCATACTTCACTTACAGCCAATTGAGCCTTGACTTTGGGTACCCATATTTTACGGGATCTATTTGTCAACCTGACGGGACAAGTTTTGTCAAGACATACAATTACATATTTGTTATGAGCTTGTTCGACCACTAGAAAGTAATTTTCTTTTCACGTACCAAAAAAGATTTAATCTTTAAAGACTGATTTGATGTTTTCCGAGTTTTCAAACGTTAAAGACTTACTCCGCAACTAGGTCAAGAGAGATTTTTTTTATTTTGATCGAAGGTTTTCAACAGAGATGTGTGACGTTGTCTGTTTGGCAATGAGTTTTTTTCCGATCAATAAAGAGAGATTTGTGACGTTGTTTGTTTGTTTGTTAGTGAATTTGTTTTCTAGTGAGAGAGTATATATGCTTTTTTGCCAACAGAAATAGATTTTTCTTATTTTGTTAAAACGAAGATGATATAGAGTTATGTGTTTCGGGAGATAAAAACTATTTGTGAAATTGGATTCGCGAATTTCTCCAAATAAAAAGATTTCGAACCTCATAGACACTTTTACATATCGATATCAGTGCCTACATTTGTTGTCGTTTGTATGTGCTTGTATATCAATGAATTTAAAATATAACGAGTATATGTGATGTTTTTTTATGACACAAAGTAATTGTGTTGATCTCATCTGTTTCTGTCTTATAAGTATAAGATTTATATAGATGATCTAGTTTTAAACATGAATTTCTTTCTTTATATATTTAAATTTTCTGATTATACATTTTTAGTTGAAAATTTGTGATCATTCGAGAATTTTAATGGGTTATAGAACAAGTCGACATTTTTTAACTTTTTTTTTGTTTTAGTCGGTTGCTAAACTTCTTTACGTAACGTGTATAGTTGTCCATTAAAAAAAGATCGTAACCGAGGATTAAAACCCCCATAATTAAATGCTAAAAAACTTTTGTTTTGGGGTGGTTAGGGATACGTAGAGATTTGTCCTCTATCCAAACACGGTTAAATACTGTAATTAACAACTATTTTGGCAATTATTATAGCAAATGGAACTGAATTTGGCTCTGCATCCCATCAATAGAGATTTATTGATCAATATTATATGTAAATTTTGATATATATAGTATCCGTTTGACAATATGCATTATGAAAGATAGCATACCAACTTTAAACAATAATTCTTTAAAATATAAAATTTAAAATGTTGCTACCCAAAAGCATACTGATTTTATCTTGATGGCCAGTTTTGTAGTTTCCAGTTTTTCCCGACGTGAATGGGATGAGGACCATGAGATTGATCTATTAAGCTTACTTAAAATCTCAATTTGAAAATTTGAATTAAATTATAAGCATCAAAACATTACTGGTTTTGGCACGCAATAAGGCACAACTAATATATTGACCGTTTCAAGGTCTCATACGTAAAAGGATTTTAGGAAACGCTACGGGTAAATAAATCCGATCACGTCTGTGTAGTGAGCCAGAAACACGATATATAGAACCATCGTATTTATGTCAGGTTAATGGCCAATGGCCATGCTTTGTCAGCATTTAATTTATGATCCATAAGTTATTAATGTAAGTAAATTATTCACTGAATATAAAAAATAAGGTATTACCTTGATTTAGAANTTTTTTAAAAAAAAAAAAAAAAAAAAAAAAAAAATAGACTCTCTGTTTTCTTGCCAAAATCTGCTATATATTACACACATGAATTCATGCATACAAAGGGGATTTTATTAATTAAGTAGTCAAATCCGGAAATAAGTCAGCAGTCAACTTATATAAATAAAAGTTGACTTTGACTATCCAAAATCCTAACCATTAGGGACAGATTTTTCTTTTTATTCTTGTCATTAAACATAACAAACCTGCATTTTCCCGGTCAAGAACAAGTTATTTTTGCAAACTAATAATAACGATAATAATTACTAGTCTTTTCATTGTCATAACTTATATTCCCTTAGTTAATTTTCACTAACACGAAAAGAAAAGAAATATGTAAAGGTCCCAACATTAAACGCTTGCAAATTTGGTTAGAAATATTACAAAAGAAACAAAATAAAGAGAGAGAGAGTTTAAATATACAAGAGAAATCTACATTTCCTTAAAATGAAATATAAAGGAAAATCTTTTTTTAAAGTCTTAGAAGATAGAGATTTGAAGAAATAGCCCAAAGAGAAATCTATCTTGATCCAGTCTCTCCTCTTCTCTCTCCATTGACAGAGAAGAAGAAGAAACAGGAGGGGTCTCTCTCTCTCTCTGTCTCTCTCCATAAAGACTCGATTTTTCTTTTCTCCCATTAGATTTCTTTTTTTTTTTTTTTCCAGTAATCAGATTTTATATATTTCCTCTTCAGCCAAAACCCTGAGATTTTCGGGAGAATCTGTTCGACACTCTCATTTTTATTTCTAGGTGAATTCCCCGATAGCCTTTTTCCGTTAAAGTTTAAAAAGGTCGGTTTTTTTTTTCTTTCTCATAAATAGTCTTAAATCTTTTTCCTCGATTCTGCGTTAAAAAAAAAAATATAATATCTGAGCTGAATAATAATAATCTCGGGGGTCTGATTTAAAGGACATATCTTTGTTGTTGATTGGTGACACATCCTTTTTGTTCTTTTTTTTTTCCTGATTCTCGTATGTTCTTAAATCTTCTTTATCTGTTTGCGCTTTTTGTTTGGGGGGGTTTTCTTTGTTTTTTCAATCTCTCTGACAGATCTTTTTAAATAGTTTTTTGTCTCTTCCTTACTTACAGTTTCATTGACAATGTCACAGTTCTTCTTACAGTGATTTTTCCTCTGTTCTTGTCTTAAAGGAACGGAACCATTAAAGAAAAAAAAGATGGGTGCGCAGGTTATACTATGTGATGGCTTCGAGGTGGTTCCTCCGCCTGAGATGAGCGAGTTACTGCTCTTCGGAAGCGACCAATCTGTTGGCTCAAATTTCGGTGAATCAACCGTCACCACCGAAGAAGACGGTACTGTTTTTTCCGGTGATAGTTCACCTGGACGTGCGGCTGAAGAGGAATGGCCTGAAGCTAAGCCTTTCTCCTTCTACTTCGTTAAGCAACCGGTTTATGATGATCCCGAGATCAAATGCAAGATCAATGAAGCTGATTCTGAGATTTATCAGTGTAATAAACGCCGAATTGATATCTCCAACACTCAGAAATCCGAAAGGGTGAGTCTTTTTTTTTAATTAAAAGCCCCTTTTTTTGTGTCTTGTTTGATGATTACGTTTCCAAAGTTTTGATTTTGGGTTTGCGTTGTAGGCTGAGATTTCGTCTTTGTATGCTCAAATGGAGAGTTTGGTTTCTAACTCGGAAGGATATAAAGTGGTTTTGGAAGAGAAGAAGAGGGAATTTGATACTCTGCAGGAAACTCTACGGAACCAACGGTGTTCTAGTACTGATCAGCTTTGCTTTACAAAGGAGGAACTCGATCATCTTGTAATGCAAACTTTTTTCTTTAAACCATTCGTTGTCTTGCGGAAACTAAATGGTTTTAGGTCGCTGATTGTTTTAATTTGGTGGATGCAGATTTACATAGCGCATTACGTGATTGAACATGGAAGCATTGGTTTGGAGGAAGAAGATTGGGTGCTTAAGGAGACCGAGAAGCCTGATGGGAGGATTATGCTAAGTGAGGACTCTCTTGCGCAGAAAGAAGCTTCCATAAACAGTGTCAAGGTAGGCTCTAATCTAAGCTAACGATTTAAGGGTTCGTTTTTTCTACCAAACATTGTAATGATGTGAGGTTTTTGCTTCTTTGTTTTTGTTTTTTTTTGGCGTCATCAGTTAATTGCTGTTGAAATGAATGAAGTAAAGAAGGAGCTTGAAGCGATTACATGGAACAGTCAGCACTTGAGTGACCAAATGGGACAGATTCAGAACAAGATCAGGGCTTTGGATGTAGAATTGGCATACATACTTGAGCAGAGGGACAGATCCTATGAAAGGATCAAGATGCTGAGGATAAAGCGAGACAAAGGGGTAAGATTTTTTTGTCTCTCTCTCTCTCTGTTAGTTTTGCTTATGGATGATGTAATAACTTTGGGTTATGTTTGTTTTTTGCTGTTTGTTAGAATGTCGCGTTTTTCCAGAGCCTTGCTGTTATGAGGAAAGCTAAAGAGTTGGCTGCTTCTGGAAATGTTGGAGATCTTGAAGTGTACGCTAGCTCTGAGGTTTGTTTGTTTTCGTTCAGTCTAATTGCAGGACTGATTGATTAGGTGCATATGAGATTTGGAAAAATCTAATCATGATTCTTTCTTTTTGATAAGGTTGATAAATTCATGACTCGTTGGAACAGTGACAAGGCATATAGAGATGATTACGTAAAAAGAATCTCGGTTTCACTCTGTGAAAGACAGCTGAGCCGAGATGGGCGGATTAGAGACCCTGAAGGTGAAGCTGAGGTTGCTCGGGAAAGGCAACTCCTGTTGAAGGCTAGAAAGGAAGGTATGGCGGCGATTCACAAGACGAATAGAGAAGATTCCAGCTCCAACTCTTCTCAAGATGGAAATGTAATCACCGATAAACAAAAGAAAGAAGCGAGGAAAAAGGCGAAAGATTCCAACAGGTCAAGTGCTGAGGAGAGTGATGTTATTGATTTGGAATTCCCCGTGTATGAGAATCCGAAAAAGGAAGAAGAGGTCGATGAGGAAACGTTGAAGGAGAGGAAACGAGAAGAGCAGTTAGAGAAAGCCCGGTTAGCGATGGAAAGGAAGAGGAAGCTGCAAGAGAAAGCTGCTGCTAAAGCTGCTATTAGAGCTCAAAAGGAAGCTGAAAAGAAACTTAAGGCAAGTTACATTGATCCTGTTTCGGTTTATTTTTTTCTCTCGTGTCAGTAACACTTCTTATTCATTGGTCTGTCTCTAAATTCTTCGTTTTGTTTTCAGGAATGTGAGAAGAAGGCGAAGAAGAAAGCTGCAGCAAACTCTTCTCCTCCAGAATTAGACCAATCTCGAGAAGCAATCAATGAGGTGGAAAAGGCTAGGACTTTAGCAGTCTCAGGGAAAGAGAAACAGAGATCAATGTTTCCAAAGCAGAGAAGTTTCAGATACAAACACCGTGGAAGAGGAACCGAAGCTCTCCCTAAGGCCATCCTAAACCGTAGAAAGGCTCACAGATATTGGGTTTGGGGACTTTCGTCTGCTGCACTTGCTCTCGCGGTCGGCCTCGTGTTTTTACTTTTGCGGTGAAGTGAGGAAGGAGAGAGACAGTAAAAAGGTTTTTGACTTTACCTAATTGGAGACAGAGAGATTTTGTGTGAGTGAAGGAGGAGCTGATTCTGGACTTTCAAAGGTAGCTTATAGTTCTTTTTAGCTTCATAACCTTAGATGTTAGTTAATTAATATGTTTCTATCGGTTTAGAGATTTGTCTGAAAAAGAAGAAACATCCTAATTGTTAGTAGGAGCTTCTGAAAAAGTCCATGGAGACCTCAAGCTGTCTTTTAATTAAGTGAACGTTGTGGATTGAATCCACTTTATAGTTAACAGTCAAGTCTCTTGACTGATTACATCTCCTGAAACAATATCAGCAAAACTCAATTAATCTGCCTCGTTACATCTGTCAGAAAGATGAATCAATTCTTCTAATCAAAATGTTCCAAAAATTTTAAACTACATATAAATAAATCAAACTCGAAACGAGAGAAATCAACATCCATGTAGTTTGAAGGGACCTTTTATCAACAACCTAACGTCCTTTGAATCTAACTCTTCTTCGACTGCACAGTTGAAGAATTCATAGTGAACTTCCTTGAGGAATTTCAGAAGATGCGCTAATGCTCCTTTGCTTTTACTTTCGTTTAGCTTCATCTCTGCTAACGATGGTCTCGACGCGCTGTCTATGCCATTGTGTTTGAAGTAGTGGTACTTTTTGACGTGCAACAAATTTCTCTTGTGATGAGGCCAAACACTAACACGATCATCCACAATCACGATTGCACGCTCATCAGCTAAGACAAGATCAAGTGTCTTTGTGTCAGGGCTGTGGTGTCTGGTTATCACTCGATCCCCAAAATAGGTTTTGTTTGGATCAATCTTCCTCACAATACCTTGAGCGTAGCTCAAGTCGGCATTTGTGTAAACATACATGTTGAATAGCTCGTTGGCTTCTTTAAGGAAGTCTGCAACAAAAGGTCGAACCTTTATTAACCTCTGGTTATCTTGAATTGAACCTAGTCTCCCACCTTCGATTAGATACTTCTCTGCTTCGGAAAGATCGGAAACCCTAACGGTGTCAACTAGCGTCTGGTCCAAGTCAAGGACCAAGTGAAGCTTCTTGTGTTCGTAAAGTGAGACTAGGGTTGTGAGACGCTTTGTAAACGCTACAGCTTCTTGGCTCAGATGTAAACCGGATAAAAGATAATCGATTCGTAGGCCTTGGACAAGGCTCGGCTTACTTTTACAGGCGAGGCAGATCCCGTGACGAACGAACCAGTGACCACAATAACAATGAGAGGGTGACGATAACTTGTTCATCATCTGTGGATTGAACTTCCGAGTTTTGTGTTTTTGTTTCACAAAAAGTCTTTTTAAATGAATTTCAAACAAAAGAAAAAGGAAAAAGGAAAAAGAAAAAAAGGACAAAAGAAGAATTTGAATTACAGACAATAACATAGATCGGTTTCTTGATAAATCAGTGGTTCTTTCTTTTCCAATTCCTAAGAAAGATCGATAAACCCTCAAAGCCAAAGCCAGATGAAAAAGGGAAAACCAAACTTCTTAGAACTGAATAATTAATTGGCAGAAATATCACCAAAACCCTTAGTTGAGAATCTACATCAAGGAGAAAGTTTTGATTCTATTGAAATTAATAGATTCAAAAGAGGAAATTTTGTATCAAAAGAAAAGGAAACACAATCGACAAATTGTAGAATATTATATTGCAATAATATAAAGAAAAAATATTATTTTACTAAATACGTAAACAGTTATATAGATTTAATTTTTGTTTTATAAATTAATACAGTATGCCTTAGACGGATAATTTTGTATTCTACTTATATCTGTGTAATACTTTCGTCTTGTTAATTAGTGGATAACCATAGTTCAAATTCAGCACACATACTTTCAAGAATTAATACTAGCTAACGAAGACTTTCGGCTGAGATGTTTAAATTAATTTACGGTATAAGCACTATAGTAAAGAATTGAATACAAAATTTATAAATTATAGTGTCAAATATAAGAAATGAACCGACGAAATGGCGAATATCTAATTTACAATATTTATGTTTTACGTATACTCGTTCAGAATCATGGTGTACGTATGCATATACATTGTACACGAAATTCCTACTTTTGAGTTTCTTTCTAAATAATACAACACTCCTAACATTGCTCTATAACCTTCCAATTAATTTCATATTCTAAAAAGTACTCAAGCGTATCCACAATATCCATACTCGCATTTAACCCCAGATTTACATTTTTTGTTGCATTTACCACAATGGTCAGGATTAAACCCAACGTAGGTGCATACGCCTCCGCAACATCGTTGTCCGAATCTGCATTTGTGACTGCACCGTCCACAATTATTCATGTCTCCTAAGATATTCCGACAATGCTTCTTGCAACAATACAACAAACTCGTCCCATTGTCAGCTTTTACGCCATTGCAAATATTGTGCCTCGCGACATGACATCTCATCCCTTTCCTGATCTTTTTATAGTGGGAAACTAGTAGTCGGGTTTTGGATGATATCGTCAGGTTCGAGAATATTGTGGGGTTTTCGTCAAGAATGTAGAACTCTAGATCTTCTTCATTGGTAATTTCTTCGGCTAAAACCGAATGAGTATTAGACGTTGAGGTTATAAGAAAATAGAGGCTTAAAAAGATGAATGGCATGAATTTAGTGGACGCATAAGAAGGGGTCTTAATGACCATTTTGTTAAGGTAATGAGTTGATTAATTAGCCAAGGAAAGTTTGGCTTTGGAGCACAAAAGAAGCAAAAGGAAGAGTGGAATTTAAGGGACGATGTCAGATAGGAACTTATACTGCCATAATATCTAGATTTGAAATATAGCTTCTTCATCTTTTTGTTTAAACTGATTTGAAATACAGTTGTTAAGCTATTCTACAATTTTAAATTTCCTTAATATTAGGCGAAAACAAGTGATTGCTGTCTAATTGTAACGGATGGGGGGAAAAAGGATCAAACGCAATACCTTAACTTAAAAGTATCTTTTTGCTACTATCATTACCATTACCATTTTTTTAGCTGACGTATAGAGCAAAATGTTACTTTAATTTTCTTTTTGAATTTTATTACCAAAAAATGTTCTTAATTTTTACAGAGGACGACGTTTAAATTAAAGCTTGAAATAGATACAAAAACTGGTGAAACTCAAGAATATTGATCTAGTGTTTAGTTTTGAGATTCAGGCTTACTTTTATATGTTTAGAAGCCTTTGTAATAGCATCTTATCATTTGTTTCTTTTGTTTTTGCTTGTGTGATGAATTGCAAGTCATTATATAATAATAGTATGTTTCGACAGCTTCATATTTTGATATGCATTGAAATTTTGAGGAAAATCTAATTTTGGCATAAATGTCAAGTTTATTGGTTAATTATGCTTTTAGCCGGAAAAGTATGTCTAGTTTTCTCATTGGAGCATGAGTCTAATACTCGAGGAGTATTGTCCACAGCTTCTTTTTTTTCGAAAAAAAAAATATTAATTGTGGGAAAATTTTGGTCACGACATCAATTCCACCCTCCTACTAAAACAAAACTACATCACATTTTGTTCCCAAAGTTAGTTTTGTTTAAATATAATAGTAGTTCTTTTGTCACTTAGACAATAGTATAAGACATTTTACTGTTATGCTGAGAACTTGAGAAGTCATGCAGTTCATGCATGAGTTGTCTCTCACCGAAATCTATGCAAACCTCGCACGTGTGGTGACGGTAGATGTGCCACAAAACTCGATTAGAGTCACATGCCCGTCACGGTTGCTTGCATAACGCGACCAAGACACTCTAATGGTTTAACTCCACGCGTCCTTCATTCTCAATTTAAATGTTTTGTGACAGTCATATCGCCACCGCACAAACTCATTACTTTACTTGAAGCTTTACGTTCATTATTTGCTAAACGTTGACCGGTGATCTCCGAAGAACCGGTGGAAGTTCCATTGAGCTCGTACGGTTCATAGACTCAATGATAATGTAAACATTTTTTCACAAATATATATTGTACACTCCGTTAAATTGATCCAATACTTACGCACCTGACATAGTATGACTTATAAGCCTATCTATAGTCTATATCCTAAGCCTTCGTATTCTCTCAAATGTCGGGATACCTTATTTATTTTCTGACTGTACTAAAAGTATTACTTTTTCTTTCATTTTTTGGGGACAACGACAGAATTAAATTAATACAAGTACTACCATATACTATTAAGCAGAATTCTATACACAGTTTATGGAGAGAAATCGAAAGGATTTTCTTAGAACAAACAAAAAAATCGGGAGGATTATCTTATATCACACTAGCGGGTCCTGAAAATATCCTAATGGGCCGGTTTAGCCCAGATTGAAACGATTTGCATGTTCAATATATGAGTTGCAACTTGCAAGACGTTGTTTTTTTTTCTCGACCAATATGCAAAACTTTGTTTTGCTTAATTGCTTTTCGTTTGTTAAATTTTCAACTTTAGTTGACGAACCTAGGTAGCTCTTGGCCATGTGGGAAAGAAAACCGACTGTGAGTTTTGAGTTATTACTTTTTAACATGTTATCGTTTGTCTTCTCTCTTTCATTAATTATCTTTCGTGTGGAAAAAGTAACTATATATTTTTATCGATGTTTTTGGTGGTTACTGTTACAGCCGATTAAAATTGGTGGTGGACACTTGTGCTTGGATCTTTTTCTTGCAGTGAACGATTACGAATAATTAAACATCATGAAACATCTATCAGAAAAGAATATTAGAATTCCGACCAAGAAAAAAAAAGAAGAAGATCAGGATCATTTATATAGATAGTCAGGCTCTTCTGTTATTCTTTTGTGACAGAATTTAGGTAAATTGTGAACATATGGTTTAAGAAATGTGATGATGATTCTACCCACACACAAAAAAAAAAAATGTTATAATGATTTAACCTAGCCTGAAAATATATATAATTTGGCAGAATCTAACTACTTAATGATTATGACTAGAAAGCATTTCTTAGCCACCAATATAAGCATCGTTAGCTTACCATGAAAAGTTTGAATTTTTAATTTTCAGTTAATGGTGGATGAATTAATGGTTAATATATATAGTTAAACATACAAAATTCAATTTGAAGTAGTATGAATATATTCCCAGGCACCTTAGCAACCAAAATAAGTAAAAATAAAGAAAGTGGGAAACCAACTATGGGTTAAGCAATTTTAAAAGAACAAAATATGGGTTAGGCAGTAAAGAACCATCCTCTTCTTTAATATTTAGTTATTTACATGAGTTTGTTCCTCGATTTCATAGATAATACTAATTAATAGTCTTTGTCTCACCATCTTATTATTGCAATTGACTTTCAACCACAGCTATGATAAAATATGATTTGCCTACATTAAGCAAGAGTGTATCAAATATAATCCCAATTTATTTCTTTCTCTGTTGTCATCATTAGTTTGCTATAGTTGTATAATCTTACTACTCCAGCTTTACAAATTTACAAAGTTTAAAGTAGATCAATTTTAAAAATTATAGAAATACTAAAGCGCATTAGATATTATACATTTATATATGATGAGCAATTTTGTCATCGTCCACATGATCGCTTTAACTAATTAAATCAGTCAAGAGCTTAAAGAAGAGAGAAAGCTTTATTGGAAATTAACCAAGTCGGTCTATCACTTCTTCGGATTATAGTTTAGCCCAAACACGGCATATACTATTTTTCATCAACATATATTATGCTTCTTATGGACAGTACTAATACTTTTATTTATTCTATTTAAATTTGGACCGGCCAAACCGAAGTAAATTATAGTTAGTAGAAGTAGACTAATGGGAGTATTTGCTCGCTCAACTAAGACAAATAAACCAATCTCAGGGATACAAGTGTCCCGGTGGTCAGAAGACTTTTTAATTTATATATCATTAGGGTTTGCGGCTCAATACATGCACGCCTATCGCATCTTTTTTTTTTTTCTTCGTTTCTGAAAAAGCCAGTCTAAATTGAAACTTGCGCAAAATATTTTTGTTAAAATTAGGAAAGAATATTGACTAGACTTATTCTAATGGAAATGAATAAGAAATTATCTCTAAATTTGTTTTTAAGTTTTTTAAAAAGTCTACTTTTGTGAATGAGTCGTAGAGAATTTTTTAAAAAAAAATATTGTGCCCTATATATATGTGTATGCATAGGTTCAGATACACGTACTTAGCATTATACGTTTTCAAACTTCGACTAATTTATTATTTATTTAGTTTTCAGTTATGCTGTAATATCTCTCGCTTTTCTTGTGGTTGTATCATGGTTTTATCGACCTGAATATTTATCGAAAAAGTATGTAATATCGCACATATATATATAGTCCACTAAGAGAAAGAACTCGAAGTTTCTTTCATTTGTAATCACAAATGAAAATTTGATACGTCGATATCACACTCACACGCATATATTATGTACAAACACAGTATAGGTGTATGTGTACGACTTTGATTGGTATGTGTACCATTTCCTAAATACGATAATCCTACATATTCATATATGTATAGGTGTATCATGTATGCATGCACATAAAAGATATAACTTTGATAATTACATCAGCGGAGAGGAGCATTATGAATGGATATTTATTTCTTTTGGCAAAAGGAAAAGGTATTTTTGTTGTCAACTTTTTTTCTTCTTAAAAACTCATGAACGTATATCAAATATAATTTGTTGCTCGATAAAGTTTTGGATTTATAATTCTCTATTCAAAGCTATACGAGCATTCTCTGAATAGTGTGTAAAGTCATATAGATTTCAATATTAGAGTCTAATAAAGACAAAGTTCCCTTCTTTCATTTAATTTGCAATTTCTTTCCTTTATGCACACTATGGCAGACAAATTCAAAGTAAGATTTAAAAAATTGCCTAATAAAAACATCTTTTGATTCCCTGGGCACAAATCCTCATGTCAACTTTTATTTGTCTGTATTTTTTTATTGCAATAGTTTTTTTTTGCTCATAAAGAAAGATTCCAGATTAAATAAAAAACAACCAATCCAACTTCTTTTATAATCCCAAAACCTTAAGAGAAGACCTCCATTTATTTGCATCCTTCTTCTTCTTTTTCTTCTCTTTCACTCTAACTCACACAGACAACTTCCAATTCCATCTAATAGATACAGCGTTTAGTGCAGCTTTTAAAGAAACCACAAGTCTTCAAAAGGATAAAAAACATCAATGGAGATTGCAACAAAACCAGGAGATTCAAGAAACCCATCTTCCACTTCTTCTTCATCAGCTTCGTCTTCCATTATCAATGGATCTTTACATCACCACATCATAACCAGATCTGATCATTACCCGACAACCTTTGTTCAAGCAGACACTTCCTCTTTCAAACAAGTCGTCCAGATGCTCACCGGAAGCTCCTCCCCAAGATCCCCAGACTCCCCACGTCCTCCGGCGACTCCTTCCAGCAAGAGTAACTTCGTGATTCCACCGATCAAAACGGCACAGCCGAAGAAACATTCAGGTAACAAACTTTATGAGAGGAGATCGCACGGCGGGTTTAACAACAACAGCCTCAAGAACAGCCTCATGATCAACACACTCATGATCGGAGGCGGTAACGGTGCCGGCAGCCCAAGATTCTCGCCGAGAAATCAGGAGATTCTGTCGCCTAGCTGTCTTGATTTCCCCAAGCTCGCACTTAACAGCCCCGTGACGCCGTTAAAGCATGGAGGCGACGGTAACGACGGCGACCCTTTCGACAGGTTGTCGCCATTGTCGGAGGAAGAGAGAGCTATCTCCGAAAAAGGTTACTACTTGCATCGGTCGCCGATTTCAACTCCGAGAGAGTCGGAGCCGCAGCTTTTGCCGCTGTTTCCGGTGACTTCTCCGAGAGTATCAGCATCGCCGGAGAATTAAAGGAGACAAGAGAGAATGTTTATATAAAATTTTACTGCCACTGTAATTTTCGTTTTTTTAACTCTGCTCTGCTTTTTAAATCCTCGCTTCGTTTTACTGTTTACCAAAAATGTGTCAATTAAAATTTTAAATAAATAAAAAGAATAATATGAGAAGTCAAAGATAAAAAGATGCTCATGAAATTTTTTATAAAACATACGCACGATTTACAATTAGATAAACAAAAAAATATCCTTTTAATAAAAAGAAAAACCATAATTATAATTTCAAGAGCAACGTATTATTGAAACTTACGAAGGGGGTTACCGTTGAAGTTTGGATTAAGATAGTAATAAACTAATAATAATGTGTAAGGGATTTGTCTTCTGCTATTTTTTTTGGCTTTGTCAATAGAGAGTTGTCTTTAGCTATTTGACTAGTAGTTCTTTGCATCATCAACTTATTTATAAGTTATCATGTGATGATTTTCATCATTATCTCCTAATTTTCTTCGTCATCGACGATAAGCTTTGTTCCTAAATTTCGTTATTTTTTAAAATATTTCACATCTTACAAAGAAACAAGAGGAACAAAGAAAGAAACCAGACACAATTAACAAAACATTAACTGCTCTTGTCTGAAGAGCCAAATGTATCTTTATTTTTTTATTGATTTTGTTTTTTGCTTTATCAGAGACGAGGAGATGGAGTAACAGTCTTCTTACGGTAGTCATAAACTCCGATCCCTCGTTTCCTTCCTAATCGTCCAGCATCAACGTACTGAACAAGAAGAGGACAAGGTGCGTATTTTGAATCCCCAAGTCCCTGATGCAGCACTTTCATTATCGATAAGCACACGTCTAGACCGATTAAGTCCGCTAACTGCAGAGGACCCATCGGCTGGTTTGTGCCGTGTTTCATTCCGCTGTCAATGTCTTCCTTAGTAGCCACCCCTGTGTAAAGTGTGTGGAACGCTTCATTGATCATCGGCATGAGGATACGGTTCACGATGAAGCCCGCATAGTCTTGTGAGCACACTGTTGTCTTGCCAAACCTGCAGTTTAGTTAGTTCGCGATTGGTTATATTGATACAATCACCACACAATAAGAAATCCCATTTTAACTGAAATGAAATGATAGATAATGCATTTGATTGAATTCCAAAATCTGATATTACCACGAAAATTTCGCATATTTATTAAACTTTGTTTAAAGGAAAAATCAAACCTTTCAGCCAGGGCTTTCGTAGCAAGAAACGTCTCTTCTGAGGTATCCGCACCTCGAATGATCTCAACCAGTTTCATTATCGGAGGAGGGTTCATAAAGTGCATCCCGATGACCTTATAGACGAAGAAAACACACACTTTAGACGGTTTGAAAATGCTAGGGCCTGCTGATACTCATGAACAATATAGACGATTAAATTTCAGCAGAAGATGTAAAAGAGTCATGGACCTGGCTAGGTCTTTGTGTTGCGGATGCAAGACGAGTAATGGAGATGGAACTCGTGTTAGAAGCTAATATCGCAGAACGCTTGGCTAAACCATCTAAATCCTTGAACAGTTTCTTCTTAATATCTTCGGATTCCAAAATGGCTTCGACGATGATATCAGCAGAACGCAAATCTTGAAGATTGGATGTTAAACGTAGTCGACGCATAGCATCTTCACCTACTTCCTGCAATGTACAAATCACTCTGGTCTTGATGGATCTGAAGTCTTAAACTCTATCGTACGAACAACCTTTTGTTTTGTTTTGGTTTCCTAGCGAAACTCACAAAAACTCCATAGTCCCCACAGGATCATGAAGTAGCCTAAGAAGCTATATGCTTGATCTAAATCAACCAAAGTAACGAACTTTATCGGAAAGTAAAAAGAACACAAACGGTACGCTGATCTATCTTTGGCTATAAGTTGAAAATTTGCTCAAACAACGATCATCGTTGCAGAACAAAGCACCCTTGTAAACGATTGAAAGTATAGATTTTACGGAGGAAAGTCGATGATTTAAAGGAATCTCGTTTAAAACTTGCCTTGGAGATTAGACCTTTGGAGACGAAACGATTGATGGAGGAGGAGATAGCTGCGGTGGCTCGAGAGAGCGCATCTTGATCAGCGTCCATGAGCCAAACGTCGAGGCCGTTCGTTGCGGCGAGCTGTGCGATTCCTGAACCCATCTGACCGGCACCCACTACTCCGACACACTTTATCTCCGCCATTTTCTTCTCCGACTCGCCGGCGATCATAGTCTCTCTGCAAATTCCAAAATGAAAGAGATAAAATTTGCCAACTTCGCTTCATAACGTGGGCCTTATCTCTAATGATCCGATTAGTTTTAATGGGCTACGGCCCAATAATATGGACAAAGCTTGGTTTTTAGTCTTTTAGTGAGTGCCGTTATGAGCACGTGTCGAGACACGACACATCAACTAGCAAACGTGTCGTACGTTGTCCACGTGTCGTTGGCCCAGTCCTCCACCATTCCACTGACTTTCCGCAACCTTTGGATCTTCGCTAAGTACTTCATAAGCAGTTGAGATAATGTGGGAAAAGCAACAGATTAAGTAAAATCAAGTTATTAAAAAAATAACAACAAGAATAGTAACTATGTCGATTAGGTTCTCGGTCAAGAGACTCGCGACGGTGAACGTTTCAAAAACTCATGGTGGAGATGTCTCCGGTTATGTCCTCCGACAAGCTACCACCCGATTCGACCGCTTCTTCACCGCATTTAGGCAAACGGAGGTATGTCCATGAAATATATATCATGTTGAGATAACATTTCGCTTATTAGTTAATAGTAACACTGCTCCAAAATTTGTTATCTTAAGAAATGTATTATTTTGTTGTTCCCCAATTTTTTTATCGGAAGAATGTATCATGTTTTCTTTCGCATTATATCTTTCATTGGTATTAAAGCTAATCAATTAGGAATTAATCATTTATAGAGCATGAGAGACCGACACTACGAGCAAGGTTCAAACACTGTAAACGACGATAGGTCCACAACGAGTTACGTATCGGACAAGGCAAAGGAAGGGGTGAAGAAAGCGACGGATGCAGCCGTGAACGCAGGAGATAACATGAAGGATGCGATGGACGGGGCCTGGAAAGCGGCAAAGGAAACGGGTCAGAACATCAGCGAAGCGGTTGCGGGAGATGATGACAACGGCGACAGGATTCAAGAGGACAAGGTCGCAGTGGAGCTGAAGGATGTGAGTCAGCCTGTCGACACGACGGAGTATAGAGGTGTGGAGGAGCTGCATCAGCAAACCGGCGGTGAAAATAAGTCACCATGAGACAATGTATTAGCCTATTATATTGTCTTTTGTTTTCTTACATTGTTGTTTTTTTTCAATAAAATATTGCTCTTCGAAGGTTTATGAATGAACCTTTGCTAGACTTGATAACAATCTGTTTTTATTAGTTAAAATGGGAAGCGAATTGAATTTACGGAAGCTTCAACACTCACTTTGAAGTTTGACAAGTCCTTTTGTATGTTATATGACTTATATCTTAAAAATTTGCATATGTACAAACATAATAACATAAATCTCCTCCATATCTTTATTCGGATAATAAGCACACGAGGTGGGTGCATGCAAGCAAAGATACGATAATTAAGTGTGTATGTAAATTGACACATGTCTAAACACTAAAGTGTTTGATTGTGGGGATGGGTCTCTGAACACAGCTGGATCGCATAAATGGAGAGAGAAATTCCCGTAAATGAAGAGACAAATTCTCTAGGTTCAAAATCGCTATAACTCGTTACACGAACAGATCGGTAACAAGTTGTGTACTATTATTTACAAAAGCTAGTTCTTTAATTTCTTCTAAAAAAATAATCATGACTAGCTACGTGAATCGTTTATACGTGCACAATAATAATAATATTTGTATCGCCATTTGCCTTTACTTATGGAAAAACTATAAGACAACTTGTATTTCTTGTAAATACACCATATATATAGCAGTATTGATTTTTTACTAATACTGTCTAGACTTTTCAACATCTTTGATTTTTCTAAAGAGTATTTTTTTTATGTTAAATCCTTGATACTATATCATATCTAGTTTTTTGGCATCTATGACAAATAAACAGAACTAATTCTCTTTGCTATGTAGGAGACAAGTGGAACCGAAAACGAAAAGGGGAATCTCTTATATCTGGTGTTTAGTAGTGGCTTAAGGGGATAGCTACTTGCGTTTTGTTTCCTAACGTTAAAGTGACAAAAATGCGAAACTAGAGAAATTCGCCATGACTGAGAAGGAAATATGACTCCTCCCTATATAATATTCTCCACTTCCTGGATTAATATAATAGCATCTCCTTTTTTTTCCTGAGGTTCGGTTTTAGGAAATATCTTCTTTTGTAGGGCCAAAACTTGAATTTGGCACCGAGCAGACGAAGACGAGCATTAACTTATCATATTCCACAACTGTTTTCACTTTGTTCTTCACAAAGATTTCAAGAGAATCACTTCTCGCTTACACAATAGCTTAAAAAACTAAAGCCAAACAAATATAGTTCACCTATACAAGCATACTCTTTTAGTGTGTGCTAAAAACAATTTTTTTTTCTTAAGCAGAAGATGAAGGGGAGAATCAAAGCCGGAGATGTGAGAAAGAAAAGGGACAAACATTTGTTTTGTTATGTAAAAACAAGTGCAACTTTGCAAAACCCAAAAGCTTTAAGTCACAGATGATAGATTCAAGACATGAGTACAGTTTGGCATGTGAAACCTTTTATGTCCTGTCTCTTTCACTACCCACTACTTCTAACTATTTCTCTTTCGTACACTGCTGTAATGTATAAGAGAAAAAAAGTTACAATAAAAAGGGAAGCAGAGAAAGCTTCAACTGTTAATTTTTTATTCCCACAAAGAAACAGACAAAGAAGGCACACAGTTGGAAAAGAAAAAGAGTAGAAGAGTAAATAGAAGTGGCGATGACTGCATCTTACAGAGGGGAAGCGCCCATGCTTTGTTTCATGTTCTGATTCTTTAGCTGGTCCAAACTCAAAGACTCTTTACTTGTTTCGGTGACCAGTAAGACTTATGATCAACGGAATCTGCAGAGGTCTTTCTTCTTCTCCTATCAAAAGCCAAAAAACAAAAAAACAAAACAAGGTTAAAGAAGAATAGTAAAGGATAGTCACTTTATGGTCATTATTATTATTATGTGAAGAAAATCTCTTTTGAGCAGCTAAACTTTAAACCTTAAACATCACAGTTCTCTATCAAGAGTTGTTCCAAGTGTCGTTTGCATTGACCTCTTATCTAAAGTGACATCAATCTTTTACCTTCCAAACTTTTAATCTGTGATTTTGCACTCCCACAAAATAGAATCTTTCTAGGTAAGAATGAAAATGGCCAACACCCCGAAAGAAAAAAAAGAAAAAGTGTGCAAGCATCAACTAAATGCGTTCATATGCCCAGGCCCAGAAAACATCAATATTCATGCCGCCAACATCAAATACCAGAGACAAGGCAACTCAAAACCAAATACAAAGCAGCATATAACACACAAAAATAAGATTAAAAGACAGATAGATGTTTAAACTGAACGCTGTCAAAAAAAAACAAATGTTTAAACTGAACATAACCATTTTTCCTCTAATCCTAAGCTAACCTTAAATGCCTTGTCTAGATGGGTCCAAACAATAGATGACCACTAGGGTTACAAGCAGAGGAATCCAATAGTCTACATCCACAGAGTATGTCACCATTTATTAGGATCTTTGTCTGCTTCTAGAGATGAAAATAAAAGTTACATGGGAGGACCATGTGTAAATTATGATTTCCAGCTCTTCTTCTATGTACTATATGTTCTACAGTTGCAGTGGTCAATAAGGACACTCCTGTAATTACAGAGAAGGGCATCAATGTTATCTTAGAAACAAAAGGGTCCCCAATTTGAATAAGGATTCCGGATTTAAAGTCAAATAAATAAAGCGGAAGTACAATAGATAGCTTGTACCAATTATTCATTAAATCAGAACAAGCCAAAACCACAAAAGGCCTATGCAATTGTAATAACAAATTTTCAACTTTCGAATTCCAATCAAAAGCCCTTAACTCTCTAAGTCTCTATTCCTCTTTTTTTTTGTTGGGGGGAAGTAAGCACATCACGTAATCAAGTACTTATTCCACCAGTGAAGCATATAAGGACACGGTGGTCCATCTCCCGACTTTTCTTCCCCTTTTTAAACACTTCAAAACCCATTCATTCCAAACCCCAAAGCCCATCCAACAACATTGCTAGTCTTCACCATAGTTCCACCACCATCTTCTCAAGACTACAAACTTAAAAGCTTTAGCAGAGATGGAGGGTCAGAGATCACGACGCTGGGGTTACTTGAAAGACAAGGCTACAGTCTCCAACCTTGCTGAAGAAGAAATGGAGAATGACATGGATGGAGAAGAGGACGATGGAGGAGATGAAGACAAAAGGAAGAGAGTGATGGAGAAATCTAGAGGTCCTAACACCGACCGTGTTCCCTTGCGGCTGTGCCAGGTCGATAGGTGCAATGCTAATTTAACTGAGGCCAAGCAGTATTACCGCAGACACAGAGTCTGTGAGGTTCATGCCAAGGCATCTGCTGCAACTGTTGCAGGCGTCAAGCAACGTTTTTGTCAACAATGCAGCAGGTACCGTTCATCCATCAGTATTACTTTTTACAGTTTATAAAGAAGAAAGTCTTTTTCCATATTGATAGTTTTGGGGTTGAGTTTGAGCAGGTTTCATGAGCTATCAGAGTTTGATGAAACTAAAAGAAGTTGCCGGAGGCGCTTAGCTGGACACAATGAGAGGAGGAGGAAGATTTCTGGTGACAGTTTCGGAGAAGGGTCAGGGAGGAGAGGTTTTAGCGGTCAACTGATTCAGAATCAAGAAAGAAACAGGGTAGACATGAAACTTCCTATGACCAACTCATCATTCAAGCGACCACAGATCAGATAAACAATATCAACACACCCGCTCTCTCTCTTCTGTCATCTACTTATGTTCTATATATATCTACATTCTCTTGTTATCCAATCTCTAGTACCCTTTACCCTGTCATGTGAAGGATGCCATTCCGCAAATGTAAAAGATCTTGTCACACTCTTGCATCGTCTCTAAGTATGTTTAGTGATCTTGTATGTTTCAAGAAATTATTATGATGTGTTTTCTACTCTCGATCCTCGACTTGGTCCTTGTTATGTGTAATATTGCTAATCGAAAAAGCCTTATAATACAGAGTCAATGGGTACGAGTCAGCCAAAAAGAGCAGAAGACTAACCGTAAACCGAGCTCACTGAAATTTCACGACGACCACTGATATATCATCTGAGCTTTTTCTTGTGACGGCTTCCTCTGAGAGGTGTTTTGCTGCAGACTTTGCATCTTTTATTCCCTTAATCGAGTCAACTGCTTCTTGGTTCGACATGACCTATATATAAGATTTTGAATAATCAGCGAACCATACGAGCGAGTCGTTGAGAGTAGATGATGAGAGAACTAAAACCTTCCAAAGTCCATCACTTGCTAGGATAAGAAAGTCTGCACCATCATCAATTATCTCCACCGTAACATATGGTTCTGAACTCAAATGCATCTTTATACTCTTATCACCAAATGCCCTTGCCACAGCCAGTTGACCATCAACCCGAGGAACATCCCCTGAATTAGTTCAATACAATGAAGCATATGCAACAAGAAGATCAAAATTTAATTAGCATAAATGTAAGTGAACTAGATACCAGGAAAGTTTGAAACGAATCCGCCTCGGTTCTCGATTTCATCCTTCTCCATGTTCGGCTCGTGATCAACTGAGAGTTGCTTGGCAACACCATCTTTACAAATAACAGCTCGAGAGTCTCCAACGTTAGCAACCACCAGCTTCTGACAATTGATTAATATGGCAGTCACAGCAGTGGAACCGCCTTTCCCCAAATCAGATGCCTTGTCCAGAATCGTCGTGTCCGTTATATAATAAGCTTTCTTTATCGCTTTCTCAGGTTCTTGCCAGAAATTCGGCTACCTCGTTAAAAAAGGACAAGAACATAAGTCGGATGTTCTCAAGTGGAAAAGAGACTTCTAACTTAAGAGAGAACTCCAGGCATTACATTACCTCTTTCAAGATGTTCTCAAACAAATGGGTGCACAAGTAGTCAGGGATCTCGTGGCTAAGGTGGCCATCGAAGATAGCAAAAAGGCCAAGCTCATTGTCATCGACTTCTTTGAATTTGGCAACAACATAATCCTCCATCTCGTGGAAAGCTTTCCCTTTCACCAAGTGAAAACCATGTGTGATCTGCTTCGACATCTTGCTCTTACCTTTCCCTGAATCTGCAGAAGCAGACGCACCAAGCCCAACTTTCTCCTGTACCAAAGATAAATCAATAACAGAGCCGAATTTCTTGTTAGAAAATACAGTTTTTTCCCTGTTATCACTAGATTTGATGACTGTTAGTGGTCAACCCCTTGTATATCTAGGTAGTATCATTAAATAGCCACAATCGACCAAACTCAATTTGAGATTTCCAACAAGCTTATATGTGGATCTAACGGATAGTGTTACATGAAACCTCGCTATACGTTCTACCAAATCCGTTTTTTTGACCCGATCCGTGAAGAAGTATCTACTCAAACTTAATGGCTATTATCATCGAAATCTGAAAGTGACATGGGAAAGAAGAAAGAATCGATCGATACCTTGACGGATTCCTTCATCTTGTGGAGAATTTCCTTACCGGTCATGGCTCGAAGATGAAAACACGATTATTATATATAATTATGTAACGAACAGCCGAAAATGCATACGAAATTATCTTGTTTCGCGAGCGTAAGAGAGAGAGAGAGGGAGAAGTAGTAAGAGTAGCGGGGAAGATGACACGATAGTCATTGTTGCATGTCAGCTTTCTCCGCCGCCTTGTTTGGGGCTATATGGCTGACGTCTTCCCGCCACCTATGACTTTTCTTTCTTTCTTTCTTTTCTTACATAAACCTGTAATTATAATAAACGGCCGAAAATTGTTTCTAAATGGGCCGATAGAAGCCCAAATAATATCAATCAATAAAATAAAGCCTAAAGGAAAATCCATTCAAATAAAATAATCACTAGTGAGTAGTGAATATATGTAGACATAAACTATGATTAGCACTGAGATTAATGATGGTAGGTGTTCTTTAATTAGGGCATGGGTCCTAATCCCGCGGTACTGTGTCTTAAAGAGTAAAGACTAAAGAGACACTAAATAATTGGCTAATGGGAGACAAAAGCCACAGAGCGAGCTCTTTGTCGTTTAGTTTTGTGGATATGTATTTTTAATTTCTTGCTGTCTTTAATATTAGGCTCTAATTCTATGCAATTCAAAATGTTTATTCAGAGAACCTTTTCTTCGTTTTGTTAAATATTCTGATGACAATGAGCTCATTTCGTAAGGTTGCATAAAGCCGCTATTGCTTTTACTTTAACCCAAAGCGTATCTTTGGGAGACTTGTGTCCCTTGCGTAAAACATGCAAGTGAGCTTATACGGATACCAGATAATTTTCTCAATTAAAAATAATTAACGACATCGAAATATATAATTTTAATAAACAAACATGATACGTTAACAAATAAAAAAATATTGTTCGTTACTTTTTTGTCGGTAATTATCGTGATGAAAACTTTAAATATAGCATCCATGAAAAACTTTACGTATAGCATCCAGGTTTTAATTTATCTGTGATCCGGTCGACAGACTAAGACAAGATCATTACAAACACCATAGCTTGACTTTGCTACTTGTATTCAAAGACTGAGCTGGCAACCTTTTTTTGGCTCTCTCATATGATTCTCACTACTTCAGTACCCATTTTGCCACGTGTTCTTCCCTCTATTTAAACAAGTATACGACCACATAAATCAAAATACACACCAAAATGGAGAATCACAGGAGAGCCATAAACTCCGACGAGCAGCCACCGGAGTTCGAGTTCGGATCACTGACTCCATCTTCTCCGTCACAAGACTCTTTCACGGAACATTCTCCCGCCGATCACCTCTTCTTAAACGGCCGTCTCTTGCCACACGCTTTTCCGGCACCAAACAACAATACTAAGTGGTCAATCTCACGTACAACCAGCGAATACACCTCCCGGAGCAATAGCACGAACAGCCGGAGTAGTTTTGGTAGTAGTAGTAATAGCAGCTCAACATCTTACTCTCCGAGAACGAGCAGTTTCAACGGTAACAACAACAGTACCATAAATCACAGGTCGTTGGATTTGAAACCTCCACCTATCAGATGTGGCGAAACCGTATATACGACAAGGAAGAAATCGACGGAGATGGTGAAAGCGTCTCTATACCGGTCGTATTCATCGCAGCGGTGGCAGTATATAACTCCGGCACCGGTGAAAAGGAGTGGACGAGGGATAAGAGTCGGTGGCCGAAAGAAGAAGGCGGCGAGGATTACGAAGAATGCGGAGGAGAGAAGAGGGAGTAGGGTGATGAAGTGGTGGAGAAAAATTTTAATGGCAGCGATTTTTGCTTGTAGAGAGTGTCATGCATTGGAGGGAGCCTGAGACGGACTTGTGAAACTAACGTGTTCATAAAGAAGAAAGTATATTGAATGTTCAGAATTGAAATCTATATATATTGGGGTTTTGTGGGTTTTTTGACGATTGTGTATCTAAATATTTTGGTTTGAGTAAATGTAAAACTAACTATAAACAAAACTATAGATCTACTTAGGTCTTGTAATTTATAACTTGGACATCCTCGATCATCTTAACAACCTATTAGAATAGAAAACCCAACATATTCTATAATAACATATTTATAAGTGTAAATTATAAACTATACTTAGTCACTTATCGCTGCTTGGGCAAAATATAGGGGGTTTAAGAGATCTTTCAACAAAAAAAGGTAAGTTAAAATCGTATATTAGTTTTAGAAATTGAAATTGTTATCATTTTTAAAAAGCAAACTCCTGCTTATGCAGAGGAAAAACCTTAAAGACGGTCAAGAAAGCTTTCAAGAAATAAAAAATGTAAATTGTTGACAGAAAAAAAAATTAATAAAAAGAGTAGATTGATTGAAAACAAGAGGGAGAGTAAATTAACTATGTTCAACACAAGTCATGACAAAACCATCAAAAACAACAAACAAAAGACATATAAAAGAAGCAAACTAAGTTCCTTACGAGAGCCATACACGAATATCATCACTCTAAGAAACTCATGTTTCGGTGGTGACTATCAAGGCTCAAGAACTCACTCGGATTCGCTTGACTCTCAGAGTTGCTCTGTTCCTGGCTCTGGTTCTGATGGCTCTGATGCTCTGGTTTGTCACCTAGACCCTCCGAGTCAAACAGAAGCTTAGCGTTGACGTTGTTAGTCAATGCATTAAAGAAAGATAGCCCGGTGGGCCATTTCACGTCGGAGTCTTGTTCTTTGTTTGGATGTGGCATTACAGGGAAAGGCATGTGAGGCTGGTAGGTAGGCAAAGAGGATTGAGCCATCATCGGTCGTTGGCTCGTACCACTCCAGTTGTAGAGAGGAAGCTGAGAGGGTTGCAATGGTTGACTCTGTGGAGGAAGTATAGGGTGGTTCGAGCCCATGAGGGATGTGTTTGAAGACGAAGTGCTTCGGTTTGAGGAGAAGAGCTGAGAGAGGTAAAATCCGGATTGGTAACCGAGTGATTCAAAGGTGTGCCTCATCCGAAGTACAAAGTGCAGATCTTCAGGTATCTGAGTAAAAACCGGCCGGTTTAGAGAACATAACCGATAGATCTCCAGTACGAACTTTAATTTACTGTGATACTTACAATCTTGCAAGAACCGAGTTGTAACAGGCCATGTCCAGCTTGAATAACAGCTATGGTCTGTATGTGCAATCAGAAACGATGACTTGAGGAACAAGAAACCAAAAAAAAAAAAAACAAGAACATATTACTATATACAATTAGTCCAGTTTATCTTACCTGAATTCCAGATTCGAACTGATCATTCCACTCTGAAGGAATCTGCAATTTTTAGAGAGAGATCTCGGTCGGGATTCAAATCTGCAGATCCAAGTCTTAATTATACATAAATTGTTTCGTTGATTTTTAAAAACTTACAGCATCGAAGGAGCTTTGCCAGTAACTAGAGGCATTAGATTCAGATTCAGTTTGTTCCTTGAAAACCCATTTATGGCATTTATCAGAAGCAACCTTCCCCATTAACCTGTGTTAGCCAAAAATATGATGCGAAACCCAAAAAAGGAAGATAAATAGTTTCTGTTTATTTTTATTTTAGGTAAATTTGCAGTGATAAGGCCATGGACTCAAAGTTTATGTACATTCACACAGCCAAAGATGATGATGAAAAATAGTAATTAAGGACCTACCAAGTACCCACCCTTCGCCATAATTATATAACTGAATTGACATTTTGCTGAAAGATTTACGAACAGGATCTTCTCCTTCCATCTCTCCATAGCAATCTCCTGATCCTCCTCTTCCTCTGCAGTATCCATCTTCCCACATCAACATCCTGCAGGGCCACACATCAATACATAAAATACATGCGTGTATATATAGTTATATACTGATCATATAAATCATGTCTTTCGTTCGTTAGAAATAAAGGAAAGTATGGTTATTAGACAAGATCGTCCTAGTTATATATAGCCCACAGTTGATGTCTTTCTGCAGATCATAACTCTTTTGTTTTTGTTAAGTTGATCATAGCTAAAGAGTAAGTAAGGAAATTAAAAAAAAGAAGCTAGAACAAAAAAATTAACAAAAACAAACTTAAAAGAAAAGGTAAGATATATGCTCGCAAACATAACTACGTTATCATGTCTAAATTAAAGTCCTCATGCAGCAACTTTTGTGTATTTTTAATTCAAGCCTATACTGATTATAGTCTTCTCTAGTTTCTTGTCGGAGTATAGGTTTGCGAGCAGAGTTTCCGGTGACCAAATACGCTAAACCACAAGTGGAAAATGTTGACTTTTTTTTTTTTAACATGTTTCGGCTAAACTATAGGAAGCAAAAGTCTTGACCATTGACTAGTGTAAATAAAACTGTAAAAAGTGTAACTTACAAGCTTCCATTGTCGTCGCCGACCTTGCAGCCGTTGCCACCGCCTCGAACTCTCCTGAAGACCAAAACGACATCGTTTGAGAGAGAGGGCGAGAAGAGAGAAGAAAGCGAGAAGTAGAGAGAGAGGGAGAGAGATACGTACGGACGAGGACGGATGGACCAGAAGACTGAGTAAGTCCAGTCGGTGTTGAGACAGACGGTTCTTAGGGCCTCGTGGAGAGCCACCATCCCTAAAGCTTCTTTGCTCCTTTGTTGCTGCTGCTGATGGTTTTGATGATGTTGTTGTTGATGATGATGGTGATGATGTTCTGAGCCCACCATCTATATAAATATGTCGAAGGTTATTATATGTATGTATGTGTTATATTTCTCCTCTCGCTTTGGCCTTTTTGTTCTTCTTTCTTGCTTTTGCTCAAGCTTCAAGCCATGGGTACTCTTTTATGTTCTAATCTCAATTTTAAATTTAAAAAATTATCTTTATTTATTTTACGCTATTTATCTGATTGCCAAACCAACATGATATTGTGTTATTTTAGTTCTGACTACTTTGTTAGTAATATCTTTACAATCTTGTGGCAACAAGATACGAATTTCTTGGGGTTTGGTATAGTTAACAACAAATAAAATATGATTAATTATCGATAACCAATTGAACGCAAGGTTAAAGTTTTTTTGCATGAAAAAAAGTTTTTTATCTCTTAGGCCAAGAAAGTCAAAGATACGTGAAATATCTTCGTAATAAAATCATTTTAATTCGCTTTATATTTCTTTTAATGGAATCCAATTATCAACCGCTGATTAATATAATTAATTAATATTGCTTTTTTCTGAAAGAGAAATATAATCATATGGTTTGAAGTGGATAAACTGTTGTTGTTGTTATGATTAAAGTTGCAATCACACTACAATTAATCACTCGACATTTTTCCCGACTAAAAAAATAAAATATGTTTTGTATATATAAGTATAGTGATACTATGTTAGCAAGAAAGAAAGTATAGTGAGTGATACTCAGTTTTAAATGTTTTCAATAAACGAACTATTGAGCGAAAACAAAAAATATATAAAAGTAATATTGGTTATTTTCAAAGCCTGAGGAAGTAAAGCTATTAATTTTGTTGTCGTCAAACTTGGGATTTGGTTTTGGACCAAGATTCATTTTACTCCTGTATGACACGCACGCAGTTTAACGGGGGAGGGCACGACAAAGAGAATATATAGGAAGAAGAGATTTAGGAGTCACGTGCGCACGTGCCCGTGTGTAAGACTCGAGTGGGTTTGTCATCAACAATGAGCCAGCGTGTGGTTTTGACATGAAGCGCGTGCAACGTAGGAAAAATAGACAACATAGACAAAAAATAGAAGAAACCAAAGTCCGTGAAGAACACATCAAAAGGTACCGCGTGAGAATTGTGAGTGATTGAAACAAAAAAAATAAGACACTCGTAACAGAGAGTTGGTCTGGTTTGCATCAGTCTGAATTTCTGACGGGTCTTTGCTCCGCATTGACCGGCTCTGTTCTTTACTCACAATTTCTCTTTTGCGGGACCCATTCTTTCAAAATAAAATATATAATGTGCGTACTAAATTTACTGACTTTGTCAAATGATGGATCGACGAATTAAGGAGCGGTGATTTTAAATACTTTTATCAGTTTATGACATTGGAAAACAAGAAATATTGATGATTTGTTTTATATATAAAAAGAAAAATTCCCTTGTTGATGCAATGTTTCAGGAAAATTCACTATGGTTGGTTTGTAGTTGCTATTTTATACAGTACACTCGGATTCTTTCTGTAAATGATTGTCTTTACATGGGCCTGATTCTTCTTTTGTTTTAAATAGGATGCCTCTAAATGAATCTCTTTGTATGGGCCGTTTAATGGGCTTTTAATGGACTTTCGTAATGCTTTTAACTTGGGCCGTGAATGGTTTTCAAAGAAAAAAAACGAGAAAATAATAGAAAAATCAAATCAGGGAGGAAGCTTCATCTGCCAGCAGTTTCTCTCGATCTCTTGGGAATGCTACAGAAAAACAGAAAGGAAAGACGAATGAAAAGAGATCTGTAGTATTCTTCCGCTGTCTTTATCCAATCATCAGGTAATTTGGATCAATCCTGAACGCTTAGAAATTTTTTGATAAGGAAAATTTGTTTGATCGAATGGGAGAAAAGATGAGTGACTGACGATGTGTGCGTGTATGTTGCTGCTATCCACTTCACAGAGTGACGAATATTTGACAAAAAAAATTGGTCTTTGGTCAGCTGTCTCACTTGGTCGAATACCACCTAACGGCCGGAATTTTGTGGTTTTTATATATAATAATCTTTTCTGTTTGCTTCGAGTAAAAGGGATTTCCGCATTTTGGGTATATTCAGGTTTACTAAAGATCTTAGCTTGCGTGCGTTTGGGTGGTACTTGGAGATGTTTCGTGTTAGGCAGTGGGAAGCTAGTTGCAGGGTTGACTTGTGAAAAGTTTGCTATTTATTTTCTCAATATAGTGTTTGCAGTTAGGGAGGGAGAGCTTGTTTTTCCTTGTATGTGGAGATGGACGATGTTGCGGGTTTACAAGAGGCAGCTGGAGCCAGATTTAGCCAGATTGAGTTAATCGGAAGAGGATCCTTCGGTGATGTCTATAAAGCGTAAGTATCTGTTACATTACGCTTTGAATTTATATAATTCATGTTTCGCAAATTATCTTTAGCTCTTGTCTAGCGCTTGTCTCCGGATAGAAAATTCGGAGAATGATACTTAACTTCACATCAACCTGATGTATGCAAATTGGAATGTCTGGAATGCCACTTATCTATTAGTTTATGCTATATAGACTTCCTAAGACTATTCAGGCATATCTTGTTTGTATGCTGAGCTGGTGCTGTTGCTTATCAGGTTTGATAAGGACCTCAACAAAGAAGTTGCCATTAAAGTTATCGACCTGGAAGAATCGTGAGTGCATTTTCCATTTTAGTATTTTCTTTTTGTATCATCCGTGCACTTCTCCTCTTAATCTTTTGGGTAATATAATGTTTGCTGTCTAATAAGTCCAGTGTTAGATAACATTTTATAATTGTATGAATGTTAGTTGTTCACAATTTTCAAAAGCTAAAGGACAATAATCTTTCTCTAGCTTTCAATACAAAATTATGTTTTCCATGCTCAGTTATCTTTCCTTACTAAGCTTCTTACTTGATATCTGGCAGAGAAGATGAGATCGAAGATATCCAGAAGGTATCTCTCTTGAGTGACGTCACTTTCTGTGTTTGACATTTGTGTACAAAGATCATCGTGCTCATTTGCTGTTGTTGACACCAGGAAATTTCAGTATTGTCACAATGTCGTTGCCCATATATTACCGAATACTATGGTTCTTACCTTCATCAGACCAAACTGTGGATCATCATGGAATATATGGCCGGTGGTTCTGTTGCTGATCTTGTATGTCAACTCACTTCTTTGCAAATTGTAGTCAGAATTCTAGGAATTGGGAAATATAATTATGTGTGGTGATGCATGCACTGTGGATATCTTTTCCTCTATTTTGTATCCTCTCGATGCAACTTATAATCCTCTAAAGCAATACATCTTTTGCAGCTTCAATCTGGTCATCCGTTGGATGAAACATCAATCGCTTGTATCACACGTGATCTGCTTCATGCTGTTGAATATCTGCATAATGAGGGAAAGATCCACAGAGACATCAAAGGTTTTGTCTGCGTTATTACTACGATCGTGTCTTTTGTTTTTTATGTGATCAAATGTGTTTTTAAGTGCTTGGTATATGAAAATCACTTTCTTCCTATCTTTGCAGCTGCTAATATTTTATTGACCGAGAATGGCGATGTTAAGGTGTTTTTTAACTTTATTATGACTGTAAAATCTTCTATTTGAGAGTTTTCGGCGAAACCGGTCGTCATCTTGTTTTTCACTCTGTATCAGGTGGCGGACTTTGGTGTGTCTGCACAACTAACACGGACAATATCAAGAAGGAAGGTGCTTACTCTATTATGCCAGTGATCACTATTAATTCTGTTTCTTGTTATTTGCTCATCTCCTGTTGTGAAATATATCTTTTATATTCCCATAATAAGGCTGGTAATGATGATCCTGGTCTCCTTGTTTATTTTACTGCTTGCATTGCGCGGTCTATTAATTACTGCTAAGTTAACTTTTCCAGCTACTAGTATTCTCTTGAATTATATATTCTGTGTTGAGTTGTTTATTCAGTCTATTTGCAACTTGGGAAAAATTATGATGCTATAAGCAATGTTCTGAAAGATGGAAACTGTCAATTTGGACAACATCTTATTTTTAATTTTCGGTGATGATTTAGAGTTTTCGCTCTTGATCTGGGTTGCATGCGCTGATATGTTAAAGATGACAGACTTTTGTAGGAACACCATTTTGGATGGCACCAGAAGTGATTCAGAACTCAGAAGGATACAATGAGAAGGTACCTTCCCTGTATATCGACCTTCACTTCTCCATGCTTGACATGTCTTGTTTCTGTAGATGCTATGCTTGTTTTGTAGCATATCTAATATTGTTTCTGATGCTGGGACTGTTTTTAGGCAGATATTTGGTCGCTCGGAATAACAGTTATCGAGATGGCAAAAGGAGAACCTCCCTTAGCTGACCTTCATCCTATGAGAGTGCTTTTTATCATTCCTCGGGAAAATCCTCCTCAGGTTACACATGTTCATTTTGAAAACGATAAAGTTAATTAGCAAGGTCGGCGTGCTTTGCCTCAGAGGGAACCTATCACTGCCATTCTCGGTTGTGAAATCGCCTATAATGTTTAATAATCTTTCTTTTCTATGCAGTTAGATGAGCATTTTTCCCGTCCGGTGAAGGAGTTTGTTTCATTATGCTTGAAAAAGGTCCCTGCTGAGGTACTTGCAATGCAATCCTGTAATCTTTGCTTTTTTTGCCAGCGGTGTCATTTCAAAATCTCTTACACAAGTCTTATACTTTCAGAGACCAAGTGCCAAAGAACTTATCAAACACAGATTTATTAAGAATGCTAAGAAAAGTCCGAAACTTCTTGAGAGAATAAGGTTTGATGCTTTTTCTGTTTTTCTCTTCAACAGCTCTCGCTTGTGGTCCAATTTTGTGACTTTCCTTGTGTGATTGTATGTCAAAAGTAACGTTTAGATGGTTTTTCCCGTATGTTTGTTTTGATCTTTTATATGCCAAAAGAAAATCCAGCATAAGCACGATTGTTATTCTGTCCTTTTTTCCTCTTTAAAGAGAGCGACCAAAGTATCAAGTAAAAGAGGATGAAGAGACTCCTAGGAATGGTCCCAAAACTCCATTTGAATCATCCGGTACTGTTAGAGTGGCCAGAGATGAGAGAAGCCAAGGAACTCCTGGATCTAGGTTGGATGAATTCTGTGCTTTGGGGTTTCTTCTTTTTCTTCTTTAATAGAATCTGTATTAACTCGTAGCTACAGTTTCCAGGGGAAAACTGTCAAAAATGCGGGGTGGGACTTTAGCATTGGGGGCTCCCAGAGTATTGGAACAGTTCGTGCTTTAAAACCTCCTCAAGCAAGGGAGAGGCGCCAAGAAGTTCCCTCGAATCAGACTTCGCAAAGAACAACAAGAGCTAGTGGTAGTCAATTGTCACCCGCTTCTGGTAGTACAGCTCCCGAAGCCTCTGAAGGAGGTTTTGCCAAAAGACATTCTTATCAGAACGACCATGAAGACGGCTACGACGAAGAGGTAAGATCCTTTGCTTCTTTTGTGCCAGATGCAGTCTGCCTCCTTTCACACCATTTCTTTTCTGTGACCACTTCACCTCGAAATCATCTTCTAAATCATTCACGATCTGTATGTTTCATGTTGTTTTGGGCATCCATTTATATTGTGAAGTTAGTCAAGTTTCACGTGGAGTATTACCTTAACGTAGCCCTTTACTTTTGTACCCTAACTTATTAGTGCATTGGTTGTATTCTTACCGATAGAATGACAACACGGTAAAACATTTTTCCTTCTAAATTCAGGAAGATTCATCGCTCAGTGGATCGGGAACTGTTGTCATAAGAACCCCAAGAAGTTCTCAATCATCTTCGATATTCCGTGAACAAATCTCTGCAGTACAAAATCTCTGGCAGCCTTGCTACATCTTCTACAGAGACTCTGTTTTTTTTTTCAACAACTCGTATGAATAATTACAGTTGTGCTTTGCAGTCTAGCGGCGGGTATGCATCTTTGGATGATGTTTCAACAAGTGGAACTGTTGTTGTCCGTGGACAGCACGATGACTCTGCATCACCTCGAACCCCAAAATCCAGACTAGGGAATCAAGAGAGAACTTCGAGTGCCTCAGAAGATAGCATTGCAAATCTCGCTGAGGTTGTTAACCTTTAATCTTATTATCTTTATGGGTTGTCTATCTGAATCGTACTAGCTCTTGCCTTTGTTCTCATGTTATAAATTTACATGGACCTTTTACGTTGCTTTAGAAATCTTATGGTCATTTTTGCTTTATCCTCGTATTCTTAAAGTTAACCTCAATTCTTCTTTCAGGCAAAGGCAGCACTTGACGCAGGTTTCAGAAGGGGAAATGCTAGAGAAAGACTTGGAATGGGAAAAAACAGTAAGGATGGGAATATTAACCGAAGAAGGGAACAGATGACAGAAGATTCTGACTATTCGAGGTATCTAGATCATAGCTTATGCTGGTCACAGCATTCGCGTGGTTTTTACTAACATGAAAATATAACCTATGCAGAAATTCCGGCGATAATTCTGGTAAACAAAAAGAACTTCCAAGATTACAACAAGTGAGTGATGAAGAAGAAGACTTCATATGGGATTCATTGCCTGCGTCGTTGTCAGTATTGCTCATACCGTCCCTAAAAGAGGTATGCATCAATAGTAGTTGAGATCTAACAGAAAAAAATGAATTATCAATCTTTTGAATGTTTTGAAAAATGAATACCAAGGAGATCATGTATTCTGGTTTGTGGTGCAGGTTCTTGGTGACGATTCAAAAGGGTCTTTAGGACATTCAGTGTCGAAATCCCTCGTGGCAATGGAGCGTGAAAACCCTGGTTCTTGTGAAGCTTTTGTTGCCAAGCTGATTGAACTTCTGGGAAGGTACATATAACATTAAAGACCACCGACACAAACACATGTTTGGTCATCTTATCGTGTATTATTGCTTGATCTGATGACTCCTAAATTCATACCAGTTCAAAAGAAGCTTCGGTGAAGGATGTGCAGGACATGGCGATCCGTGTTTTCTCCAAGAGCGCACCCGCTGATGCGGAGAACAAAAGAAAACCAGCTAACAAGGAGTTTAGTTCCAACACAAATGTTAGCCCACTCGGCAGATTCTTACTCTCAAGGTTTGTTCGATAGATAGTAATTGCATGAACAAGGTTTTTTAAGTTTGGAAATATTCAAAATTTCAGTGTCTTGATTGAAGATTTAATTTTAAAGTTTTTCAAAATGGGTTTCTTTGTGTCTGTCTCTGCAGATGGATAAGCCAATCATCTCGTGATCTTTAATACCCCACCCTCAGACACAACAGATATAGAATCATTGGTTTGTGATTTTGTTTTTTTCATTGGTGCATTGATTTTGGGTATTTATGTGCATAATTTGTTTTTAAAAGATGTATTTATAAATTCCTTTTTCTTTTCATTTCTTTCTTTCATGGTTGCCTTTTTTGTTTCTGTTTTTAGTGATTTCGTAATTTTCCTTCCGGTGTTTTGAGGAGGAAGCGCATTATTCATAGTTGTGTATAATCGAGGGTTTGGCTTTGTTGTTTTTATACCTCCAGAACAAGTTTCATATTATTATTTATTTTTATGAATAGCTTTGTAGTTAGTTAAGTGGTTAAATTATGAGACCCTTAAATTATCCTTTATTAACAAAAACAGTTAAAAAAATATATACTTTTTTCAATAGAAAACTATGTATTAGTAGTAGCCATCATATTNCCCCCCCCACGTTTCTTTAGAAATTAGAAGATTGCAAGTCTCATTCACGCAATTTACTTAAGGTTCGGTGCAACACAACATCGCGACAAAGAATAGTCAACACAACATCGCGACAAAGAATAGTCAACACAACATCGCGACAAAGAATAGTCAACACAACAAACAATTTGCAATTCTCAAGCAGATAGAGACGGAGTTAAAAAGGAAAAAGAACATAAATAAATGCATTACTACGTATACAAATACACGTAACGTACACATTAACACACACATAAGAGAAACATGGAATAATAAGGTTTTACCGAAGTAAGCTGCAAGCAGAGTCAAGCGAAAAGCCATGACAACTTCCGTACGCATCACGAAATAACGTGATTCCTACAAAGCAAACATAATTGTAACACAGATGAATAGATGATCGATCAATACATAACCGGAAAACTCGCAAACAGCGTAAAAAAAACGGTATCAGCGACTTATACAGAGGGAAGAATGTGACGCCGGGAACGAGTAGAGCTCGTTTCTGCCGCCAGAAACGCTAAGCAGCGGCTGTTTGTCGTTGTTTAGATAATTTCTTATCCGTTATTAGCTTACGTACCGGAAAAGTTGATTACTAATCCATGCACTTTCCAGGTTAACAAATTGCAAATTTCAAAACTGATGTAATAACGTGCAATTTCGAATTAATTAGAATGTTAACATCTATAATTGCAAAGCTAATAAATACACCGTGGTCTCTTTCCTTTAATTTATTTTTGTTGTGGGGGTTTATTTGAACCCAGTTTCGTTTGGGCCTTTATTTAGACCCATTAACTATGGCAAATGGTACCAAAACAATCGATCGAAATCTGTAGAATAACAAAAGGGAAATGATCAAAGAGTCATCAAGACCTGAACCGCATCTACCTAAAAATAAAATGGTGTTGGTTTTCTTTTTCGAAACTTAAATCAGGCTGTAACCTTTTTCGTACTGTATAAGTGTATAATTCTAAATAATTCTAGACGCCACGTTAAGATGATTCTCAACTTCAATAATTCTAAATGTCGTACGACATAGAAAAAATAAAGCGAATGCGAAATGTGAGCAGTGTGTGAAGGGGGCGGCGATAACAAATTCAAGAAAGGACAATTACATAATTCTAATTTTATTAAATAAATGAAAAGGAGTTGACGGCGTCCTTGTAAATGTCAAAACGGACACGTGAAGTCCAATAAGCTCTCCTCGAAGTTTCATGGAAAAGACGACAGTTCAGCGGACCTGACACATCACCCAACACCTCATATGCCGCGGCTAACGGCGCTTTAACGGTAACGGCAACCTCCCAAATTACGCTTTTCCTATAATATATAATACGACTGTTAAATTTATTAATAAATCATTTCATCTCTTTTTCTAGAGTACTGACTGAATCACAAATCTGGCGAAAAAATGCATTTTCCAGAATACTAAAAAATAAGTATGTCATAATAGACAGTGACTTTCGAAATTGTTTATATATCCCTTTTTCTAAATGAAAGAAAGAATAGAATTAATTAATTAGTAGGAGGAGACACGAATGTATGTTACAGTGCGTATATAAATAAATACGAAAATGGAATAAGTGGTCCTTGTTTAGTTGCAGAGTTCCAATAAGGTGTTTTGTACAAAGCGTAGCTTCAACACGTGGCTCACGCGCCGCGCCAACATAGCACTTGGACCCAACGGGACCCAGTTCACGCGCGCCCACACGTGGGAATGATATCAGCGTCACTCAGCCGACGCAACCATCTTCTATAGTGACTGTCTGTCACGTTACGACATTTCACAGCGCCACCTGTCCCCATACTGGTAACATGTGTCCAGGTGAAGCAACTGTCGTGGCAGCTGCACATTGGCTAAGCTTTACAATTTTTACTCCCCTTATGAATTCATTCTTCTTCATGCGAACCCCTACCTTTTCAGGAGTGATATTTTGTGGTGCAAAATCTAGGAAACTCTCGGATGGTTTTCGTTGACGGATGTTACTCATTATTTGTAATAAAACAAAACTGTGTTGAAACTTATTTGAGTAAAAACATCGTTTTAACTGATTTTCTATACTTGTTTGCATCTACTTTCAATTTCATACACCGGAACATTGTTTGACTTAAGAAAAAAAATAACTTCTCCAAACTCTAATTAATGAAATGCCAGTGATTGATGTTACTTTTGAAACTAATTTGGAAACTGTACTTGTTGGATCTGTAATTAATATCCTGGAAGGTTTAATTTAATGCAGTGTTCCATAAGTTGTTGGGTTAGTTATTAAAATCCAAAATTTTTGGGACCATAATTGTGAAGGAACAAAAGAAAGGGGGTGAATAAACAATATAGAGATAGTATATGTGGTGTAAATGGCCGACTTCGAATCGGGTGAGAATAAAAAGGAGGGAAAAAATCTGGTTGGTTGAGATTGAGATTCTTGATGACCTTAATATGAAGCGTGTGGGTCCCTTCAAAGGAAAAGCGGCCGCCGCAGTTAATCTTGTTTCACACGTGTCTTCCATACTTTAAATGAAATTATTCCCACTCTAATACTTCATATTTAAGATTATAATTCATATTTATATTAATACGAGTTTTTTAATTATCTTGATAGCCGTATCTGCAACCAACCTCTACCTGATTAGTTCTAATATAAATTAATTAGTATATTATCGTTTAATACGTACAACCTTATATATAAACACTGGTGTCATTAACAATTAACTCATCCTTCTTTCTTTTAAAAATAAACCGGGGTTCTTATTTTTACAATCTGCAAATCAATTGTTGTTTTCTAATTTCTTACATGGAAAAACTGGGGGTGGGGTTGTGGGGGGAACAAGATGATGAGATGAGGGACCAAAATGGAAATACCTCAATTTACGGAGTCCTTCACGTAAACAAATGGATAGGTAATAAATAATAAAATAAAACAATAATGAAAAAAAGAAGGAAGACAGTGAGCATCAAACTTTATCGGACGGTGGAGATGCACGTGAAGACAACCCTGAATCCCGACATAAACCTCGTCAACACGGAATTTACATCCCATGCCCCTTTCACACGCGCCAGATGCTGTACCACACGCATCAGTCTAGTATCTACTGTCTGATAACCATTCCGGTTTTTACTTACGAGATACATTAGCAGATCGAACCGGATGTTGAGACGGTTGTATATATAGGAAAAACTCTCAGTTCTTCGTCATTGACCAGAAAAAAAAAGAAATACATCCTTCATCTACTTAATTTCTTATTATTGTTTTGATAAAGGAATTTTTTTGTCCTAAATTTACGTTAGGGAGTAAATCAAGTCTAATTCTGTAAGAAATCCGAAAATTTTAACTTTGAAAGACATTACTTCTTCATGTATGGAAATTGTTTGTAGCAGTACTCATAGTTCTACTTATCAGAAATAATGCTCTAAAAATAAGTTACACATATTTGCTTTTGCTCCTTATTAATACTTTTGAGAGGACAATGACTTTGTATTATTTTCATATATACATAAAAAAAAAGAGGAAGTGTGGGCGCCACCGTCACTGATTCGGTCTCTTTTGAAAAGGATTACTCGCGCTGCTTGGCCGTCGGTGCCGCCTCCCCTCTTTTTTTTTTCTGTTGGTAATTAATAATATGAAGTATTGAGATCCATCCACGTGGACACGAAATAGAATCTAACCGTTGGATCTACACGCGAATCACGAAGGGATAGTTCTTGCCTTTTTGATTGCGTAGTTGGAGACAAGAATCCAATCAAACCTCTCTTCTCTGCCTCTCATTATGAAGCCGCTTTCTCTCTCACCCTCTCATACGTCGTCGTTCTACAACCTATTACTCTTTCCTTGACATCATTGCAGTTCATCTTACACCAACCCATCATCTTTTTTTCAACCCATCGCAGCATCATTACTCTCGGAAGAATTACATATCAAATTGTATAGTAACCCACTATTCCCATCTAGGAAAACAATATGCAGAAATAAATATTTATAAATTTCACAATTAGTTTAACGGGGATAATAATGATGTTGTGTTAGTCCAATTCAACTCGGAATCCACTCATAAAATAATTGTTTATGTTTTCATAAATTAGTGAGATACATAGTATCAACGATTAATTTCGACAGGGCAGTATTCTTAACAAGATATCTAGGTTTCTCCGATAAACAAAAGATTAGCCAGAGAGACCAGAGCACTAAGTAGTCAAAGTTGTTTCTTAAAAGAATTTGTTACTCGATTAGAGATCTTTGTTTTTAAATGGTGTAATATGATTACTCGTATCTTTTTTTTTTGTTAGCATTAAACTTTTCTTTTTAAAACGGCAGAATCTATCAGATTAAAAATCTAGCTTCTCTCTGTCAGAACCTAATAAGAGTGTTAACATACATCATCCTTCAAAACTCAAATTTCGAAATTCGCCAGAAGGAGAAGAAAAGGAGTATGTCCGTACTCTGTACGTGGACCCTACTTTGTGACGTAAGCGAGAAGAATTTTCTAATATACGCCGCAGAGAAAACCGGGGCCCACACACGCCGGCTGCGTGTCTGCTGGAAACTTGGACCATTGTTAAAAGCCGACGATACTCAACTTTCTTTTTTAATAATAATAATCTAACTTTTAATTTACTTTTCTTATATTTCAACAATGATTTATTTCTGCGATTACTCTGTTTTATTAAACCACTGTCAAAAGAAAACGCTGTAATTTGAGGCCGTCAAAAATATTTACTCTTAATTCAACGACAGTAAGAAAATGCCAACAAAAGATGCCGGCGGATTGATTAGTTAGTAGTTCCAACTTCCAAGTAGAGACAATTAGACTTTGGGAATTAGATTACCAAATTAATAACTGAAAATTTGGAATAACAAATAACAAAATGAAAAAGCTACAGATGAACAACATGGTGAAACCAAGTCGCAAAAAAGCACACAACAAAAGTTCAGATCTCCGGTTATGTAAATAATATGTACATAACGATCCATGTCAGCTAAAATTATATTTTTTTCTCCCTCGATTTAAATTTTTTTTTTTCTAAAAACCGATAATAATTATTTTAGAGTGAGAGAGAGAGAAAAAAAACTACGAGAAAACGAGTTCTCTCAGCTCCAAAGCAAAAAAAAAAAACGCATGCGCGTCGGGAATGAAACGACACCGCCAAAAGCTCAGGCCTGTTCCGCCGGAGGAGGCAAGTTTAGATCTAGATCTAACGGCTGAGATCTCTTCTCCATCCCACCTTCGTAATCGACGACCGACGAGGAATCAGAGTCGCTCTGTGCACCACAAGCCATCTTTGTCGATACATGCATCACCGGCGACCTAAACGCCGACGACACCGGAGCCTGACCACGACCTCCGTTTCCCATTCCCATGAGGTCCAAAAAGTAGACAGGACGCGCCATCGGGATCTGGTAACACGCGCCGCCGCAGCCGCCAAGGCTAAGCTCGAGCTGCGGCGGAACAATCCCAGCAGTCGCCGGTGTAACTGCCGCCGGAGGAGAAGCGCAGTCGAGGGTGCTGCTCTGGCTAGGACTGCGGGAGAAACCACCGGCTCCGGCGGCGGGGACCTTCTCACTCAGCTCGAGAAAATTCGGGAAATTAGTCTTAGCCTTAGCTCCACGGAAATCACGCGCCGCCGTATCGTAAGCACGCGCCGCCTCCTCTGCGGTATCGAAGGTGCCAAGCCAGACACGGGTTTTCTTACCCGGATCTCGGATCTCGGCGGCGTACCGTCCCCAAGGACGCTTCCTAACGCCTCTGTAACGAATCTCCTTGGCATTATTATGGGTCGGGTTAGGAGTAACGGTGTCGGGTTTCAAAGCCATCTTGGCCATAACTTAACAATCGGAGAGGGAGAGAGAGAGAGAGGGAGTGGTGTGATAATTGAAGGTGGAAGAGAAAGGAAGATGTTTTGTTTATATATATAGATGGAGAGAGAGTAAAAGCGACGCTCCTTTTGGGGCGCTTTGTTGTGAACAGTCAAAGCCTGAAATGGTTTTAGCGGCTTCTCTTACAACAATAGCGGTTTTCATGGTTTTCTTTTTAACCTCCACTTATCCTCTGCCACGTGTGTCTGTCTCCTCCTTCAGGGAATCTTGTTTTTTTTATCAACCCTTCGTTTTTTCTTTTTACCACCAAGCGTTTTTATTTTTCTTTGCTCATATTTCAACACTTGGTATTTAAACATTTTAATGCATTCTTTCAAAATGTAGATATACTCTTAAATTACATTAACTGAAAATATATATTATCTTTTAGATAAATTTTATCACTATATCTTTTTATTTAATTGATGAATATTTTCCATTAATATAATTAAACTATTCTGATTTTGCGTGCAATATATGTTATGTTAGATCGCTAGAATAGAAAATTGATTTTACTATGAAACAAATTTGAAGTTTACATAATTTAAAAGTATTTATCTTCTGGTGGAAACTAATCAATGAAAATCAGTTATTTCTTATTATGTTTGTAGATTTTTTCCATCTAAGAGTAACATTCATTCATTTTTTTATAACTTAGAGTATCATTTACTCTTATCTATTTCTTTTTACATCAAAATAGAAAACCATCTGATGTCAAAAAATATTGATACAGCCATACAGGGGTTACTATCTTAGAAGGAACCTTGACAATATATTATGTCTTTAATGGAGATGCGTGGAGTTTGCTGCTTCCACGCACAATAAATCCCCATATACTACTGCTTATAATTTTTTACTTTGATTTTATTTTATTTTAATCAATGAATTAAAATTTCATACCATATCAAATTTTAATTTATGTGGTTAAATCTATTGTGAACTGGAATTGTTTTTTGCCATTTGGTCACGTGATAGATAGGTAGTGAGTACTGAGTACATTTAGCTATTTTTTTTTTTTTTTGAACTTTTACATTTACCTATTGTTGCATTTGATTTGCAAGCTTCACTTAGTAATGCAATTGTTGTAAATGGGTTTATATTTCCCTGTTGCTATGTAATGTACAAAACTAATAGTATTTTCTCGGTAAAAAAAAAAAACTAATAGTAGTGTTTTTGATTCAAATGATGGGGATTTATAAATTATGAAAATAGTTCTCATCGGATATGAGAGATATGTATCATGCGTATATGTAGAATACTCTTGCTAATATTTTCCTTAAAAACTACACTCTTGCATCGTGTTCAAAGTTAGAAGCAACTGAGAAGCTTGGAAATACTATCACAAGTACAGTCAGGTATAGCATTATAATCTGGGAGTTAAAAGACAAGCGTAAATTCAAAAATTTGGAAATAAATTAGTAGCGGCGCCTGAAAAGCAGAAAGAAACCATACCGTATGACCCAAAATTTGAACACGTGGCAACAGCTCGGGGACGCGCGGCCATGGAACCGCGTTTCCATGTAAGCGCGTGAATCTCACCGGTAAACACGTGCCGACGGCGATCGCGTGAAAGAGCGTTATGCGTGACTTCTTCGACTCAGCTCTAATTCAACGTTGAGTTTGACTGCTTTTCTTCTTTTTTTTTTCGTAAAAAAAGAGAACAAAAAAAGCTATATAGCCGCCCCTCCGCCAAAAATTATTAAAAAAAAACAACATGACCCCACTAGCGCACTCGGTAAATAAAATAACTAATAAAAGCTGTTTTTTTTGCTTTTAAGATCTATAGTGCCACGTGGTCAACGCGACGCGTGGAGAATGATCGAGAGAGGAGACAAAGAGAGAGAATGGTGGCCGCGTCGGCTAACCGAGATTCTAACGGCGGTGGGCCCGCCGTCTGTTTTGTTTCTCTTGTTTCCTAAAAGAAAGACGGTAATTACATTGACGGCAGGGAGACGTGTGACTAAGATTAAAGATTAGTCACTTAATTAAATAGGTTAAATTACTTTTTAATTATTATTCCTTGTTTTTCCTTTAACGACAGCTACATATGTCTTCACGCCATGGATAATGGATTGGGTTTTCTCGGGCCACAGAATCTGCTGGATATAAGAATAAAAATACCATTTCTTTAAAAAATATTATCTTTACTTTCCATTAAGATCTACGAAGATAATGGACTATTAAGGCACCATTTAATTTCCATTTATCTTTTAAACTCGACTTGCATGTTTTAATGTATAAATTAATAAGCAAATCTTTCGATATTAAATCGAAAGAAAATTCGTTATAAATTTTTAAATTGTATGTATGGCACATATGTAAAGAAAAATTTGTATTTCTCAAAACTGTCCCTAAAATATAGTATTGCTTTTCTAAAACAAACTTACATATTGCTAGATCGTTACATATATATATATATATATATATATATAAGATAGTTTGATAAATTAATTACAATAATCACTTGCCAGGGAAAATGTTATTCGCAAAAAGAAAAAGAAAAAAATATATATATTACGTATTGCTTGGGAAGATTCGAAACTTGGGAGAGTGAGTGAAAATGGGAGGGAAATATAAAATTGAAATGTTATTCCAGCTACAAAATGCTCTATGCCGGCGCCGGATTTCCTCGTCCACAACCTTGGTCGCTTTTCGCCGTCTGTTTCCTTCGGAGAGACCGAATCATAAGCACAACATCACCCACTCTGGATTTCGCTTCCTGGGTGGTAATCAAGCTGCGAACTTTCTTCATTCTCTTGCAGCTCCCGACAGGAACTCCACTGGATTCAACGACGAACAAGACAAGCAATCTGCTGTCGATGTTCATAACATACTAAAGAATCACCGTGGAAGTTCACCTGAAGATATTGAGAGGATTCTCGTTAAGTGCGGGATAGTGTTAACAGAAGGTCTGGTTTTAGAAGTGGTGAGTCGGAATCGATCTGATTGGAAACCAGCTTATGTACTCTCTCGGTTGATCCGTAAACAATCGGTTTACCTATCCAGCTCCTCGTTGTACAACGAGATTCTCGACGTTCTTGGGAAAATGCGACGCTTTGATGAGTTTCACCAAGTGTTCGACGATATGTCTATGAGAGATGATGGACTTGTTGATGACAAGACGTACGAAGTTTTCCTTAACCGATACGCTGCTGCGCATAGAGTTGATGAAGCTGTAAAGGTATTCGAGAGGAGGAGAGAGTTTGGGATAGAGGATGATTTGGTTGCGTTTCATGGGCTCTTGATGTGGCTATGTAGGTATAAGCACGTGGAGTTTGCGGAAACTTTGTTTTGCTCTCGTAGAAGAGAGTTTGTTAGGTGTGATATAAAGGCGATGAACATTATTCTTAACGGGTGGTGTGTCTTGGGAAATGTTCATGAAGCCAAGAGGATTTGGAAAGATATCATTGCTTCTAAATGCAGGCCAGATGTTGTGAGCTACGGGACGATGATTAATGCGTTGACGAAGAAGGGGAAACTAGGAAAGGCCATGGAGCTATACAGAGCAATGTGGGAAACCGGAAGATACCCGGACGTCAAAATATGCAATAACGTCATTGATGCATTGTGTTTCAAGAAGAGAATCCCTGAGGCTCTTGGAGTATTCAAGGAGATGAGTGAGAAAGGTTGTTCTCCGAATGTTGTGACCTATAACTCGCTTTTGAAGCATCTCTGCAAGATAAGGAGAACAGAGAAAGTTTGGGAGCTAGTGGAAGAGATGGAACATAAAGGTGGTAGTTGTTCGCCTAACGATGTGACTTTCGGTTACTTGCTCAAGTATTCGCAGAAGCCTAAGGATGTTGAGGCAGTTTTGGAGAGGATGGCGAAGAATAAGTGTGAAATGACGAGCGACTTGTACAATCTAATGTTTAGGCTATATGTGCAATGGGACGATGAAGAGAAGGCAAGGGAGATATGGAATGAGATGGAGAGAAGTGGATTAGGACCAGATCGAAGAACATATACTATTAGGGTTCATGGTCTACACGCAAAGGGAAAAATGGGAGAAGCAATGACTTATTACCGAGAAATGATGTCAAGAGGAATGGTGCCAGAGCCAAGAACTGAGATCTTACTAAACCAGATCACGGGGAAGCCAGATGATGAAGACAAAAAGCTTAGACCCAACAGTACAAAAGAAGAGTCTGAAAGCGACTGAATTATACATTAAGAAAAACAGATTCGATTTTGAAAGCAATTTTCACATCTTCTTCCATATCATCATATAACAAAAACAAATTTCCATTATCTCTGTCCATGTTCTTAGGCAGCCATGGTCACAGCTTCCGTTGCTGCTGCTGCTACTGCTGTGTCAGGGACGTACCAACCGTGGTGGATCTCAACGGCCTTTTTCCTCCTAGCCAACCGAGACTTTCTACGTGCACCGGTGTTCTTGTGTAGCGCTCTAACCTTGACCGCTTTGTCTATTGCAGAATAAGCCTCTCCTATCAGTTTCTCGACGGTTACAATCTCATCAGGTTGCGCATCTGGTTTCTTCTTGAGCCCATCGAGTGCTTCCAAGACCTGTTTAATATATGTCGCAATTGGAATTTAACCTCGTTATATGCATCGAAGGAGATGGACACATTTGTAAAAAAAACAAATTCTTGCAGATGTTGAGGATAACATGTTCTCTAAACTATCAAGAATTTTAAACCTCCCGCAAGTTCTAACAAATAATTACATCTAATCGCCTCAACAGCTTCCACTTGAGCTCTAACCAGTTGCAGACACTGATTACTAATCCAATCTAATGTTCCGTATTGTCCAAAGGTTACTACAGAGAAGAGTGAAGGAGAAACATTCCCTAATCCGTTTAACTTAACTAGTCACTAGAACTGCAGAGGAACAGCATTACAAGCTTATCAACAATCCTTTATTCAAACAGACAGCTCAAGTTTTCAAAAAGCAACACATTTTGATCCCAACACTTGACACAAGTGCAGAGAAAGAGCTTTGACAATTACCTTCTTCATCCGTGTACGAGCTTCAGATTTCTTAGATTTGTTGTAAACGCGCCTCTTCTCGGCTTGGCGAGCTCTCTTTGCAGCTGAATCAGCTTTCTTCGTGGGAGCAGCTTCACACACAATCAATTGCCTCGCTGGCTTCTGTACCCACAAATTCCCTGTAGAGACCCCCCAAAAGATTTCAATCAATGCAAAATGTCTTTCAATTACTATGAAACTAATTGACGATGCCGACGCGGGGTTTACCGGAGGAGAAGGCGACACATTGAGAAACGCTCTGAGAGAAGCTAAGGGAGGAGCAGACAGTAGCCGACGCACTACGACGAGTGGAGAAGGAAGAAGAAGGAGATGTTGATGATGACGACGAAGAAGCTCCCTTAAGCGAAAGGACTTTGAATTGGGAATTGAGGGTCGCGCAGGAAGAAAGACACTGGACCATTGTCGCCATGGATATCTCTATCTACTCCCCAACACTTTTTTTCTCTGCTCTGGTACTCCGTAACTAGTAAGAGTAATGGCTCTATTCGTCGGACCTCTGTGTTATCCAGAAAGAGATGATGTCTACAACTGTCATTTACCCCTTGTAATGGACTTATCTGACGTTTAAAATCCAGCGGGCCAAGGCCCATTGACATACAGCGAACACAGATGCGCACCAGCTTATAATATTTCTTTTGTTATTAACGTCTTATTATCCTCGAGCGAAAAACAAATTTCAAACGCTAAAAACAAAGCTCTTGAAACTAGCTGTTTATACAACAAAAACGAACTAAAGTTGCGTATCCAACAACGGAGAAGAGAAAATTCTAGTCAACGAAAAAGTTTTAAAAACTTATGTTTTTTAGTTATGTCATTAGAACCCTTCGGCCATCATTACTTCTGGTCGTGCATCTCTGTACTTCTTCGACATATAAGGTCCACTTCGAACAGCTTCTTGCAACTGCAACAACAACACAAAATAAACATGTCAAACAAAATTCGTAGAAAGATTCTAGAAACTTCCTTAATACAAGCTACCTTTGGGAAAAAAGATCCAAACCTTTTCACCAGTTTTTAGACGACGAGGGTCATCAACAAAGTTACTACACAAGAACGCTTCGTGAATTGATTTGCAGCAGTTATACCTTGCTTCCATTGCTGAGTCAAGAATGTATGAGTCAGATCATATAGATTGAGGAAGAAGCCAGTCCAATGGCTCATGTGTTAAGCGAGAGGAATTTTACGTAGTTTACCTATCTTGGCAGTTTCAGTGGTTGCATCCGTCACTATGTTTATTATCTCTTCTTTGGACATGATCTCCATCAGGCCCCATGGCCGAGCCACCAACGCTGCTAATGTTCTATAACCCTGAGGATTTATAATATAAACAACATAGTATTAACAAAACGCATAGAGTTTCCTTTGGGTAACGCGTGACGGTCTTATATCAGATGAAATTACAAGACCCGTATCTGATTTTCGCGTATAAGGAAAAAAGAGAGGTTTAACTTTGAATGATATGTAGTGTGCATCATATATTTTCCAATTAGGGAAAAACGGGGGAAAAGATATGAAAGATCAGATGCTGAGGCTAATGTTTTTACCGCAAGACGAATCTCTGAGCTTTGTTGAAGAACTGATAGGAATAAACCCTGCAATTTTGTGCAACATACTTAAATTAGCTCACTATAAACATACGTAGTCTGAGCACAGCTGAGGAAGAAGAGGCAAAAGAGGAAATCAACTCACGGATGGGGTTAGTTTTGTGCTCTGTGCTGCGACGTCGTATATTAAACATCTAAGGGATTCTTCAGCTTTTCCGTCAACTATTCTGCTACTCTTAGGCCGTGTTTCACCGGCAATGTATGCCAGTGCGTGAAGTGCAGCCTGTACATACCATTTAAAAACAGTCATATGATTTCATTAATGTCTCCTTTAATGAAACAAAATTTCAACCATAGATAGTGTAACTTGGAACTAAAAATCCTAAAAGCAGGAATAAGTGAATATTAAAATATGTCTTCCAAAGAGCATATAATCGGCAGAGTTTCAACTGATGACAAGAAAAAACACACTAACCAACTGTTTTCCTTGTGCATTGCGATCAAACGCGGAAGCAACAACGTGTCTTGCAGCTGGAGGTGTACTCGAAAGGACTAGATTCGCTCCTTTCGTTGCTAAAAATTATTGTAAGAATACACATATAAGTCACACAAGATTATTACTGTAAGGGAAACAAGACATCTTGTCAGTCGCTCTTATAATTCCCAACTGTAAATGTATGACCTAACTGGCTAATCTCTTTTAGTAGAAAACTGGAGCAAACGCAGTTTCAAAGAAACCTGAGCTACTTACTTGATCCAATCTGACCAAGTGCATCAAACGCAGCTTCCTGTGCATCTGTATCATTCATCTCCGGTGACTCCAGACTCGCATCGATAGCTGAAATTAATGCCTTCACACCTGGATTCGGGACAACGGTGAAAGTTGTTCTTTGAGAGCTAAAAACTCCTTGTTGTGAAAGCATATAAAAAGAAACCAATAATCACACTTTTTTTGCAAAAAAAAATAAAATAAATAAATCTTACAAGCTTCGTCCACGTTGTTGTAGATATTGTCCCTCGAGAGGAGCCTGCCACTTATCATCATTGCTCTTAACTTCAGAAAGAGATCCATTGATGTACCACTATACAAACATTAAGACCCCGAGGAAAAAGTGTGAGATGAAGCAAGCTTAATAGAAATCAATATTCCGTTATTTTTTGTAAAATGGCTAAGGGTTAACAGTGCTTATACCTGATAATAGAACACAACATCTGAATAAGTGAAGTTTGTGGCACGAACTCTGAACTGTGCTCCACTTCCATTAACTTCAGCGTTACACATGCATAAAGATTTCAACATAATTCAATCTTTTACTTTGAAATGTGGGCAACAAAGGAAAGAAACTCAATAGTAATCTTGGAAATAAAAAGCCAACCTCATAGTAGAGTTCAAGAACATTTAAGATCACAAGAGTGTCTTTTGTACCCTTCATTTCCGCCTCTAGTAAATCAAGAAGCCCTGAGTTCTTAATAGCTGACGCGACATGTGGAGAAATCGAAAACAGCTTCACTATCAAAGACAAAACCCGGACACGTGCCTGAAAAACAGTTGGAAAATAGTAAAGGGACAGCCAAGAAATGGAGCTTCGTGGTAAAAATAATCTATAAAGCGGTGCATTACCAGCGACGAACTCCTTGCAGCAAGGTTACCAAGGTGTGTAGCATCGTTGGTTTCAGCAGGAAAAATTACCGACTGTAAGAATAGAGGATGAGTTGAAGGAATGAATGGTGTACTAGGCACTAAACCAAAATGAAAACGTTTAAAGCACAGACCATTGCATCTGGAAAGCGTGCTAGGCTCTGAATTGTCTCACTTGCAGCATGTGCAACTTCATCATCGCTACAGAAACAGAAAAAAAAAAAAAACATCGGTGGTGAATTTGGAGGCAAAGCAACAAAAGCCAAACTCTAATCCCGCAAGACCAATCCAAAGCCTCTAAACAGTAATCGTCATGCTCCAAAAACTTAAAGACGAAAAATCTAGGACTATCTTCTTACCTATTTATGATATATTCAAGCAGAAGAGGGTAAATGCCATTGCTGACAATTACTTGAACAGGGGAAACATCATTTGCATCTCGATTCTCCAAGAGACAGGTAACCTTTAAGAAAAACGAAAACGAGAAGCCACACATTAGCAAACACATAAAAACTAGGAAAACATGGAGAAACCATAAACCGAGACACTTACAGTTTTGCAAGCCAAAGATTTCACCACTGCAGAATCTGCCTTGAGACCAGCTTGCAGAACAGGCTTAACAAAAAATAGTAAATCAGTCTCTGCATATAGCAATCGGCTCTATATGTATATTTTTTTCCACAAATAACAGTCACTCCATGAACAAACAAAGATTCCAAAAATATTAAAAGTAACTGAGTCTTACCATATAGTGAGGAATGAGTGAGGCTCCATACTTAGTCTTAAAAACTCTTTCCAAGCAAGTCACCAGCGTGGTCTCGAAGCCTGGAATATCCGTGTCGGTTTGCAAAGCACTGCACGAGAGTAAAAGATCTTTAGATCTCAATGAAACCAACGAACTAACTAAACCATAAACCCCACACCACACCACAAGATCACAGGAAATATCGATTAAACCAAAAGCAATGAAAAATAGTGAAAGAAGACAATCACCTGAAAATAACGGGAAGAGGGAAGCGATCGAGGAATTCCTTAACCGATGATTCGCTTTGAGCACCTGAAATCGAATTTCAATCATGTCGGTATTAGAAAGAAAACAATCGCACAAATACGTAAAAAAGGAGAAGTGGAATTAGAATTAGGAGGAGATACCAGGATAGTTTGCGAACTCGAAAGCAGAATCGAACAACTGGTTAACGTCTTCCATGGCGATTTTTTTTTTTTTTTGCACCAAAATTATTATAACAAAAAAAAAACTTTTGCTTCGTTGCGAACAAGAAGGAGGGAGACAAAATACGACCTCTTTCTTGATGACGTCTTTGAGTCAAACGCGTGGCAATTGGCAACAAACCGTTTTAATAAAGCCCAGGCCTATTTAAAAGCCCTATTCAAATTCGCGACCAAAAAGCCCTTTCAAAAGAAAACTGAGTTGAATGGTTAGTGAACTCTAAGGCTTTGACTGTTTATTTGATTTTTAATTTTTAGTTTTTGATTTTTAATTTTTAGATTTTGGTTTTTAAATTTTAGATTTTAAGTTTTTAGTTTTTGATTTTGTTTTAGATTTTTTTTGAATGAAAACAAAGAAAACATGGATTTTGGATTCTACGTAGAAATGGGTAGTTTTTTTAAAATCTAGTTTCCCTAAATTATAGGGAATCTATATTTCACAGGATAATAAATTGGTTTTTGGAAAAACAAAAACCAAAAACCAATTCAAAATCTACAAACAATCAATACCTAAGTTGAATGGTTTTTAATACACTAACTTACTAACTTACCAATTGTGAACAAATTAATTTTCTAATATGTCAAAAATAACTTACGTTACCACTTTATTTACCAAAAGACATTAGTTACCACTTTTAGATTTAGTAAACAAAATAGGAAATTAAGTGAGATACTTATGTACTTTTCAAAATCAAGCCCCTTTTAAAACCAAAAGAAACACAAGGAAATTCATTGCACCTTAACATAGAAAGTCATGCATACAGACATTACAAACAAGTACATCAACATAATGCGACAGTTAACTGTTTGGAGATTAACACAAGCCATAATAATAATTAAAAGAAAGTTTTGTTTTCCTTGAAAAATGATTTCAGAGAAGGTAGAGAGATGGCTTGTGACCGCATTATGAATTTATGACCATCAGAGAGCAAATGGCCAGCAACTCACGGCGGAGCCACCGTACGCTACGAAGGACTGAGGCGGAGGAGGTAGAACCGTCGGAGGCAGCGACGGTAGATTCGGCAAGAACGCTGCGTCGATGTTGAACTGTCCCGAAGTTCCCAGATCCATAAACTGACCAAACGCAACGTCATCACCGATGCGGCGAGCCTGACGTGGCAGTGACGGCAGTGGAGCGGGAATGTACGTAGGAAAGCTCGCATCAGCATGTGCTGCAGAGGTATTGGAGAAACAGGACACGTGCTCCGTCGCAAAGGCGTCAATGATAGGAGCAATTACAGATCCGGCGGAAGAGGAGCAATTAACACCGGAGGAGAACTTTCCGGCGACGGGAACGGAAGATGAAGAGACCAGTTTCGTCTCTCTACTGACAACGCTGCTTTTCAGACAAACTTTGGAGAGAACCCATTCATCCTGTGTAACAGGAAACAGAGAAGTAACATGTTGACTGTATATAGACTATTTATTGAAAAAGAAAATTAAGAGAAAGGGTTTAAAGATTACCTTAGCAGAGGAAGTAATGTAATGGTAAGAGAATTTTCCATCGAGGCGATACTCATGCATGACCCAACAGCTTTTTTCACCTTTAGGAGCTCTTCCTTTGTAAAAGACAAGAGTTTTCTTCATCCCGAGAAGTGAATGTGTCTTTGAGCTTTTGATCTCTCTGTCTTTACCAGTGGCTTTCCAGTAGCCAGCTTCTGTTGCTCTGTTCGTCCTCAGTCCCGTTGGGTACTTTCGATCTCGTAGGGTGAAGAAGTACCACTCTTTCTCCCCCATTTTCGCTTTCTCTGCACAAATAGGTTTTGCAAAGAGGAAAATGTCAACCTTTGTACACGAAATTTCAAGTGAGACTCTGTTTTAAAACAGAGAAACAATGTAGTTTCAGTTAGAGTTTGTATATAGTTTGATTTCGCATCAGATGTCATAAGAGATTTTCTTTTTACTAAAGGTTTATCAGATGTCATAAAGTTAAAACAATGTCTTTGTCAATAGGTTCATCCTATATTGTATCTATGGCGGTTACTAACAGGACCAAAATCTAAGCTTCGGAGGTTCAATCAATGGCTATTAAGTCTAAAGGCGTGTAAAAGCAGAATAAAGTCTGAAACTTTGAACCTATCAGAATGATTTAAGACACATCATTCGACAGATGGGTTGAAACAGGTGTTGTAGAGTTTATTTGAGTAAAACAATTGAACAGAAAAAAAGTTTGATAGTGTTCAGTCGGCTTACCAGGAAGCTCCCAAGGCTCAGACTTGTTGAGATCAACTTGAGAAATGGCGGCACAGGAGAAATTAGAGTCAAGGACTTTCTTGAGGAGATAGTAAGTGATGAGCTCCTCGTCAGTTGGATGAAACCTAAACCCAGGTGGCATTATGGTTTCATCTTCAAATCTTGATCTCTCCCAACCATTGAACACATCAATATCCATTGTGGGGCAACACACAAGAGGAAGCTCTAAAGCCAACAAAACCCTAGATTTTCCAATGTTTAAAGACAAGGGAAGAGAAAAATAAGGGGAAATAAAAAGGGTCCTTTTTTAATGATCTGTGTTTCTCCTGTTCTACAAGCAACTGATGTGATATTTGACAGTAGCTAGTGACAGACAGAGTTGATGTTGATGTGTACAATACACCACACAAAACGAATATATATATTTATATATGTGTATTATATGTATGCGTGTGTATATGCCCATGTAGACATTAATATCGCTAAATTGTATTAGGATCTAGGATAAATATATAATTGGACATTTGTCTTTTGAGCATGCAATGCGTGCGTGACCGTAAATCTCAGGGGATTCTACGTCAGCCAAAATCTTTATTCTTTTAAAAGTATTGTCTTAAAAGTAAATTAACTCTACTAGCCAAAAGATTATTGGATACTACTTGGATCTTTCTCTGTTGAGCAGTCTGAGCTTCACCATGAATAAGATTCTTTTTTTTACGAAAAATTCTAGGCGCATTAATATCTCCTAGACAAAACTTTATTACAGGAAGAAAACACAAATAAAAAAGAAAGAAACAAGAGCATGGATGCATCAAATCATAAGAAGCAATCACGTCCATCCATCAGCGTCCGAAATAAGAAACGGACGGAGAGGATATAGACGCGTCATATCTGTCACAAGGAAACGTCGCACATATAGAAAAATTGAAATTGAAAAGGATGGAGTCGTCACAGGCTTTACATCAAATCATATTCCCATCCTTTCTTTTGCATGCATCTTTCAGTTTTTTCTCCCCTCTCCTGCTATTTTTCACCTCTAGGCTTTCCCACATATAACTCTTACCCATATATATTTCTATCTTTTTTTCATTTTTAAAATATTTTTTACACAACTCTTGGAGACTAAAAGAATTAAACTTTGTGTAATTTTATCGATGTTCAGTTTTAGGTCGACACGTTACGTTGATTAGGAGATATAATACCACATGGCGGGTTTCATTTTTGTAGAGAATACGTTTCTATTATTCAGGAGGGAGTATTATTCAAGAAAAAAAATAATTGGAAACAAAAGATCATTGTCAACCACTGATTTTGTGGAGGGAGGAAAAAAAATTAATGGATAGTCATAAATGATGCTAAAGAACCAATAATTGTGGATTGATGTTTTAAACAGCATTTGATAACAGAGATGGAGTGAGAGAGAGAAAAACTCGTGCACCGAGAGAGCTATCATAGAGATTTAAAACAGGTGGCAAGAGAAGCCGAGTGACGTATGTATCTGTGGTGGAGGAGCGAATCATCTCCGCCGCCCTCCGGCCTCAACCTACGGCGTCGTTTTTCGAGTCTAAGGCAACCTTAGGACCCACCTCCGTTTTCTTTTGGCATTTTGCCGTTCGGAATTGTTAGAAAAAAGGATCAAACTCGGTGAGAGCAAATTCGTCATAATTAGGACGAATATACGGTACATAAAAAGGAAAAGAAAAACCATTATAAACTATATACTATATATAAAAGTCAGACCAAATGAAAACCGGAGTCAATTTAAACAAGGATCTAAGGATCTAACCGGCTCGGACTAGTTCAAATATGGAAGCAATTTGTATAATTAAAATAATGTTAACAAAATTACAATTGCTGGCAAATTTTGTTTTTTTTTGCTGCAGATGTGTATACACAAATGACAAAACAAACACCTTTGGGTTTCACTATTCACAACAAACAACAATTTAAGAAACTTCTTTGTTCAGTTTTTGGGGGATGACATCAGCGAAAGCAAAGTCATGGAACGGTGGACCTGCAAAAATATATGACACAACTTTAGATCTCTTGTATCATCTATCTAGTTGAATCAAGTAAGTGTTAAAGAGAGGAGATGAGAAGAATTCTTTAACCTCCTTGTTCACTTAGAATGTGCAACGGAACATGTGCAACCAATTTTTTCCCGCCCTCGCTCCAGTTAACCGTGCCCGGAAACCGTTTTTCTGAAATCCGTGAAGGTCCTAACACAGACCAACAGATTCCTGGTTCGTTCATTAGTCCTAAGTAATCATGTGCTCGTCTCCAAACCCTTGCATCAGATATCCGAGACCGAACTACCTACACACATGTACATAACCGTGGAATTCAGATTTTTAAGTTTAGTGATCATTGCAAAGTGTTTTAATGGATTCCGTGTACCTTTCCCAACGCGACACGGGCTCTCGGCAACAGTTCCCGGTGATAAGTTGCGAGCTTTGCGATAGCTGTCACTACAAAACACAAAAGCCTTGACTGTGCTGTTCTTCTGGAAGCATTCCCAGACTCTTGCCTCAGACCTAGGCGACTTTTTTTGGTTGTTGGAAGCGATTAGCCAAAAATAGTGTAAATACCATTTTTTTTTTAAACTGGCTTAGAAAGGCAGAACGATGATACGTAACAAAAGTTAATCATACCTTGACGAGAGATTCTCATATAGAAGCAACTCTAAACTTTCAAAGAGCTCGCGAGCAGCATCCTTGTGTGATTCTCCACCACCACCATACTCTCCAATTGCCCAACATAGCTGTAAAGCTAACTCTCTCTGTGGAAAAAAATTTTTAGAGGAAATAAATCTTACAAAGCATCCATGGAAATACTAGAAACTGACCTTAGCAGGGTCATCGTAAGCTTCTCCAAGCCTGTCAATTATAGGCTTCTGCATTATGAAAGAAGTTAAGAACAAGTTTCAGCAATTCATACTTAAGAAAATATGCAGTAATCATTCTAATGCGAATAATAGCACAAACCAAACAAAGGAAAGAAAACAAAGACATTACCTTCAACAGCGCAATGAAATTTGGAGACCTCTGAAACGCAGCTAGCACGAATTCCAGTAGCCTCCTACGGATCTATATACGCATACAATATCTCTGTTAGACAAGGCTCAATATGGCGGTAATACAGGTTCATAGACTAAAGGTTAAAAGAGCCTTGGGATTTCTGAAGAACAGTTGAATATCACTGGACGATCCATCCATTTAGATCCAGAGGAGAGTAATTAAGGACATTGTCAATTAGCATGTCTAAATACTAAGGAAAACAAAAATCGGAAAAAGAGATTATCATATATTATATATATATAAAAGAGGATGCGTGATACCTCATGAGAAAAATTCTTATCCGGAAACATTGTAGAGTTTCTTGTCATGAGTAGAGGGATTAATGCACAGATCAGGGCTGCAAAAAGATAAAGCATTAAAAAGAAGAAAAACAAGCATGAACACACTCAATAATGGTCAAAGGTCTAACTACGTTGGTCACTGAGTTATTCTCCTTTAGCAACTTAAGAACACTAGGAATGCTATAAATCATCTTACAGTCATTTGCATCTCGCAACGTAACGCTAAAGTAAACATCAAGAAGTCGAGGAGCAATCTTAAGTGTCTGCTTCATCCTCTCTGACCGAGGACCATTTGCAGCAGCCTGCAACGCTGCGTTTAATGCAGGAGAAGCGCGGTGTCTTTCCTGCAGTACGAAATTGACCAAAAACTTTCAGTTTTTCTAATTATCAGGTAGCAAAAAACTACCAACTGTTACATAGCTCCTAAAGTTTACTATTGCACAACACTTATAAGGAAGATTTTCTGTTGAGACTTCTGAACAAAGGAAAAATTGAGACAGGAGGCATACAGCTAGACCATCATTTTCATCCTTGAGAAGCTCAAGAAACAGAGGATCAGCTACATCTATTGTATTGTTATCTTCAGACTCTGAGTCATCACCTCCATCTCCGATGGTTGAACCAGTATAGGCTTCATCCATAAGGGCAAGAAGCATCTGCATTCAGAGGGATCCTTGTTATTCATTGATTAATCTACCACGTATATGTTATTATGAAATATGTGACCTCAGGAGCTGCACTCTTCTGGATGGAAGCAATGCTACCTCCAACCCTTGACCCTGACCCCGAGCTCCTTTCCACTTTTTCTAATGCCACAACCAACACTAGCAAAACAATTGACAAGAAGACACGTAATTACTACGCATAAACACCCATATAGTCAATTAGGCTGAGAGAATACAGAAGTCCAAGCATCAACTCAGAAACACTACACAGACTCAAAACCATGGAAAATACCAACCCAATTAGCTTGTGAGCCACCTAAGTGGTCTCCAAATTACAGTACAAGAAAAAAACGAACTGGAGTAGAGTTTTTCAGACAAGGGGACTTACTTGGCAAGTCTAGAATGGATGGAAATAGGGGAAGAAATGATCCAGGTGATATCAGTCCTGGAAATATCTTCAGGAAAGACTTCTCCAACCTGATATAAGAAGGATAAATTAAAATTTCCTTGAGGTAATCAATCAGATACCTTACGAAATAAATAAGATCAATAATATAGCAAGAATTCTTCAGCTTACTTCTCCCAATTCCAGGCAATGAGCTTAAGCAACAACGGAAAAAACTGCAAGTACAATTTGCTTGTATTAGACAGAGAAGATGGCATATATTGTGTTGGTTTCATTGCTCAAGCAGTAGAAATATAAACGGAAATGAATAAATATTATACACTAAGAAGTTAATATAAACCTGAGGGAGTAGGTTTGGAAAAGACGCTAAGAGCTTTCTCTTGTTCTCGGTAAGGAACTCACAAGTTGCCTCTGCAACAGCAGTATCTGAGAACTCACTACAAGTAAAAAATTATGACAAGATGAGAAAATGTACTTGGTAGCAAACATGCATGAGCAGAGAGCTGAAACATAAGCAAAGTCCATACCGGCTAAGACACGAACGGAAGAATGTCCTTAAATTTGGTTCAGCATCGTGGAGAACCATATCTCCAAAATCAAGAAAAAACTGAAGAATGGCCTAAACACACAAAAAGATAAATCCTTTTAAATGCAAAGCATTCATCTGAGTGGCTAATTGTTGAAAGTAAGGCTGAACAGATATAGATTAGGGAGACTAGTAACATACTAGCAAGAGAAGGCCTTTGGACGTCCCTGACTCGGACTGAGTCAGTGAAGCCACAGAACGCTGGAAGACCTTATTGATTTGTGGATAAATCCTAGCCACCAGATCATCTGATTTCTCCAATTTACAGAAACCATGTAGCTTCCTCACCTAAACCATTGACATTCAACAAGCAATGAATGAATCCTTTTTCCATCGGAAAAATACATAATTGTTAAAGCACACATAGGACATGCTTACTGATTGTAGTACAGATGGATCAGAAGCAGGATCCGTTGAATCCCGCGCGCTATTGCTTAGGATTCTAAGATGATAATTCCAGTCTCCGTCTTGATCAGTCATGTTTTTTAAGAATGATCAGTTTGAAAAACTAAACAAATGATGGACGAAGAAGAAGAAGAATGAGCTAACAGATTCCTCTCGGAAACGGAAGCTAAGGCGACTCCGAGGCCCGGAGCAGGAGGATTGAACGGAGTGCGACGTCGTTCTAGATAGTGATCTGTATTCTGAGACTGCATGCCATCTGTAATTGTCCACGATGTTTGAATAGTTTTAACTACGTCTCGGTTTCAGTAGCAAAAGACAACACGCAGTGTTTAATCAAACCCGAGACTGGATTGGGCTACGGCCTTCAGCTCAGGTTTAAGCCCAAATTTGATATTACAGGTGTGACTAGTGATGACGACGCCGTATCTCTTCTTATCCTGAACGACTGCATGTCATTTAAAATCGCAGAAGACGGCACGCAGTTTCTTCAGCAAACCTCGTTTTGTCTTCAGGCTCTTCACTTTCCCGTCTTTTCATTCTCCCTCCAAAAGAGAGAATTGGAGCGAACGAGCGATACATATGGCGTCGGCGTCCTCTTCCGATGGAGTCGCCGGAAGGCTTCGAAACGCATCCTTGGTTCTTGTATCCGACAACGATTCCACAATTGCTGTGAGTATTTTCCGTTCAAAACATTGCACAATGAATATCGATTTCTGAGAGAAATTGAGAGATTAGGAGTTTCGGCTAATGATAGGTTTGACTAGTTAGAAGTGAAAAAGGGGATGGTTTCTCATTGGTCCAAGTTATCCTAAAACATGCCTTTGGTTTTGCTTACTTCAAGTGGCTTTTCCTCTTATATATATTCATAGAAGAAAGACTGGCTTTGTGTACTTTGTTTGCAGGACATCCGTAAAGCTGTGACTATGATGAAGAACATTGCTGTTCAGTTGGAGAAAGATAATCAAACTGAGAAGGTGGCGTTATTTCAATTTTTTCTTTTTGGTTGATCATTAGCTCACTGGAATTCTGTACAACGTGTTCTCACATCTCACTGGAATTCTGTCAATATTTTGGTTTTCACAGGTTAAAGACCTTGAAAATTCTGTAGCTGAGCTGTTGGATTTGTATGGTGATTGTGCTCATCGCTCGTTAGCAATTCAATCTGTTGCAAATGGGTACCAGCCTGGGGAACAGGTAAACACAAACATATTCCTCCTTCATGTGTTCATCTAAATGCATATTCGGTGGCTTGCTTTTAGCAGACTGCTTTCTGACTCTGCTCTAATGATCGCAGTTAACTGATTTTAAAAAGCATCTTGAAGATGAGTTCACAAAGCTCAAGGCTACGACTTCTTCAGTGCCACAAAATCATCATTTGATGCGCCAGTTCAGGGAAGCAGTTTGGGTATGCCATCCGTGACGTTCTATGTCATATATTTATTAGGTCCTCCGTTTTTTGTCCCTTTTTGCTTAGAATAATTATCGTCGTTCAGTTAAGTTCTTAGCTTGAATTGAATAGGTCTATCATCCGATTTCCTTGAAGTTCTTGTCACTTTTTTTTTTCTGCAGAACGTTCATCATGCAGGTGAACCAATGCCTGGTGACGACGAAGAGGACATTGTCATGACCAGTACTCAGTGCCCTCTCCTAAACATTGCATGCCCTGTGAGCGGGAAGCCTGTCACTGAACTAGCTGATCCAGTTCGCAGGTACAATGGATTGCTTCTTTTTTTTGTTTTCCTTTCTTAACTAGGATGTCTTGTTTTGTTAGGATGATTTGTTTGTCCTCTCCCATGCTTGATGTCTGTGTATGATGATTCTCAAAGCCATATTTACTCGATACTGAGTTCCATTTGTGATCATAAAAGTTTTATTTCTAGCAGTAGAACTAATCACATTTTGGGCTGGATAATTACATGGATGATAGAAAGCTGTGCGTTGAACCGATACCTAGTCTTTGTGATACTTTTCTGGTTGCAGTGTTGATTGCAAGCACGTCTACGACAAAGCCGCAATCATGCATTACATAGCCACCAATCCCAATGCGAAATGTCCAATAGCTGGTAAGATATTTCTTGCTCAAACGTCTTACGGTACCTTTCCCTAGTTCTTCCATGCTGATTTCTGATTCCTATGGTACACTTCAAATCCTCAGGCTGCCGAGGTAAACTGCAGAATAACAAAGTGGTTTGTGATCCAATGCTGAAGTTTGAAATCGAGGAGATGCGCACGATGAACAAACAATCTAATAGGGCCGAAGTGATTGAAGACTTCACAAATGTAGACGATGAAAATTAGAGATCAAACAACATATCCTACACCGGGGTTTAGCCTGCAACGAATCAAAGTTGAAGCCATATGTTTCTTCAAGTTCGCAACTTTTGCTCTTTTTAGTCCACTCGGTATATTTATCAAACGTTAAGTCTGCTACTAATTTGTAAATAGATTCGATTCGACTGCTCGCTTTGAGTTTTTATTTTTTGAGGCATACCAAAGCTGCTTATTTCGGATTTTTCAATTTTATGACGATTAGTTGGTTTGGTTTGATAGTGCTAAATATTTGTTTGGTTTGGTTATGGTTATAGTTGAATCAGTTTGGTTTTCAAATTCAGTTTCGTTTCGATTTGGATTGGGCAATGTTGATAACAAACAAGGCTTTTAAGTTTTAACTTCTTGATACCAAACAAGGCTTTTAAGTTTTAACTTACTGTTCGGCCGTTTAGACTAGTAGTAGTACCCGCCAATCATCATCATCTCCAGGAGGCATCTTCCATTTTGATGCTATTCGACGAGAATGGCGTCTGTTTTCTCTGCATTTAGGATTTCGATGTCCAGAATTAGTCCATTCCGTGCTAGGCAGTTCACTTATCCCGCGACGTCCTCTTTAGCCCATACCAACCGAATCCTCTGCAACTCTTCGCATTCTGTATCTTCGTCTACTTCTCCTTCTCCGTCTGATATTTCTTCTTCTTCTTCTTTTTCGTTGATGGAAACAAATGAAAACCCGAGGTGGAGACCCATGTGCTTGTATTACACTCACGGGAAGTGCACAAAGGTAAACACTTTGCCACACTTCTTTCTTGTTCAATTGTGTTTTAGCTACAGAGGAATCAGTGCCCATGTGTTGCTTGACTGTTGGTTAGTTACTGCTCCCTGTGTTGTTCCGTAACAAGCGCTTTCGATGATAAGTTTTCATCAACTATATAATGTCCGGGACCTGTTCGATGGAATGTCTGAACGAAATTGGAACTTGTTTTACTATCGAGGAGACTATCGTTGTGTGTCTCGGTCGTTATCACTATTTTTTACTCGTTTTGTTTATACGTAAATAATCGCGAATCATTAGTAATAAAAGCTTATGTTGGTGACGTCAGATGGATGATCCTGCCCATTTGGAAGTTTTCAACCATGATTGTTCCAAGGAACTCCCAGTGACCGCTGCTGATCTTGAGAGAAAGAAACCACAAGAATTCAACTTTTTCTTGGTTCTTGACTTGGAAGGAAAAGTTGAGATTCTTGAGTTTCCTGTTTTGATCGTAGACGCCAGAACCATGGAAGTCGTAGACTTGTTCCACAGGTTATAACTGTTTCCTAAAACAAGCAGCTTTTATATACTGCTCATTTGGGTCTTCGGGTGCTTGTATGGTTAAGTTTTTGTGTCATTATATAAGTGCGTAGTTAGAGATAAGAGGATGGCTAGGAAATTTATATTCTTTTTGAATTTCATTGCTCATGGCTAAATTATTCCTATGTCGTTGATTAGTATTTATTCTTTATACTTTATAAGGTTTGTGAGACCCACCAAAATGAGCGAGCAAGCAATTGACAAGTACATCGAAGGCAAGTATGGGGAAGTTGGTGTTGATCGGTATGCTACTTCAATCTTACTTTGAGTGTAATGCTTGTTCTGTTTTCTCTATAGCTGCATTAATGTGATCCTTTATGCAATGCATATGCTACCGAATGCTATCGTGAAATATATGCTGCTACCACATGATGTGATAATGCTAATTGTTAGTTTAGAGTTACACGTAACTTCTCCAAATACCTCTTTTTGTTCTCTTTGGATTCTGAAACCGTTCCACTAACTCTAGACAAAGTCGAATTGCAGAGTGTGGCATGACACAGCTATTCCATTTAAGCAAGTTGTTGAGGAGTTTGAAGGCTGGTTAGCTGAGCATGGCCTGTGGGGTAAAGAAACAGACGGGGCTCTGAAGGATGCCGCTTTTGTAACCTGGTGAGAATTAATTAATTATAAGAGATGAGCTTGTTATGTGAATCTTTGAGTTTCTCTCTGCTGTCCTTATGCATAGAAACAGTTTGCGAAAATTTTCCTCATGGATTGAAATAGAACTGTAGAGCTCCTACCATCTTCGGATACTGATTAAGTTAACGTTATCAGTGGAAATTGGGATATAAAGACAAAGATTCCCGAGCAGTGCGTAGTGGCAAATATCAATCTTCCGCAATATTTTATGGAGTGGATTAATCTCAAAGACGTCTACTTGAATTTCTACGAACGTGAGGTAAGTTTGATATATCACTACGTCTCATCCTTGTGTATGTTTATCATAAACTCATCAATAGTGAATAACATGACAGGCCAGAGGAATGGTGTCGATGATGAAGCAATGTGGAATAAGGCTCATGGGAAGCCACCATCTAGGCATTGATGACACAAAGAACATTACGAGAGTGGTGCAACGGATGCTCGCGGATGGTGCAATATTTAAGATCACAGCACGAAGGAGCAAATCCAATATGAGAAACGTCGAGTTTCTGTTCAAGAACCGGATCAAGTAAGCTCCGGAGGAAAGATGACAGACCCAACAAGCTGTATGATCCATAAATTACTTAGTCAAGTCTTTTTTTGAATATTACGATGATAGCTCTAAGAAGACAATGTGATAGTGGTGAGAAGGTTTTGAAGATTCTTAGGTCTAAGAACTGTTATGTATTATGTAGATTTGCTAAGACCATAACTTTCTGTTATTCTGATTCAACGATTGTTATTTTTATGATGATGAGATAATAAATTTATTAATGTCAAGAAAGAAAACCAAAAAAAATGCGATACAACTCGTCTGGTATATATGCCTTTTAGCATTGTCTAGCTTTTCACTGACTCTCCACTTAAGTCTGTACTTGGAAGATTTATTGGTGTTAGGCTTGAGTTTGTAATTATTACACACAAATATTAGATTCGTGTTTCAGTTGGACAAGACTTCACTGATGATTCTGAATCAGCGAGAAAACCTTGTTAGAATCTTGCGGGTCTGCGCAAAGAATGGGCTTTCTGATCAAGGGAGTCAAGTTCATTGTTTTCTTCTCAAGTCTGGATCCGAGTTGAATTTGATTGCGAGCAATTTTCTTATAGATATGTATTGCAAATGCAGAGAACCCGTCGTTGCTCAAAAGGTGTTCGACAGTATGCCTGAGAGAAATGTTGTTTCATGGACGGCTCTCATGAGCGGACATGTATTAAATGGTGAGCTTGAGAAATCCTTGTCCCTGTTCACTGAAATGGGCCGTCAGGGTGTTTACCCGAACGGGTACACTTTCTCGACGAGTCTTAAAGCTTGTGGTTTGCTTAACGCACTTGAAAAGGGATTGCAGATCCATGGGTTTTGTTTGAAGATTGGCTTTGAAGTGATGGTTGAGGTGGGCAATTCTCTCCTTGACATGTACTCAAAATGTGGAAGAATCAACGAAGCTGAGAAAGTGTTTCGTTGGATGATGATTAAGAGTCTTATAACCTGGAATGCTATGATAGCTGGATATGTACATTGGGGGTATGGTAGTAGAGCTTTGGCTACGTTTCGGATGATGCATGATGAAAAGATAAGAGAAAGACCGGACGAGTTCACATTGACGAGTTTGTTGAAGGCTTGCAGTAGCATTGGTATGGTTCATGGAGGAAAACAGATACATGGCTTTCTAGTCAGGAGTGGGTTCCCTTGTTCAAGTTCCGCAACCATAACCGGTTCTCTCGTTGATTTGTATGTCAAGTGTGGATACCTCTTTGGTGCTCGGAAAGCTTTCGACCAAATCAAGGAAAAGACAATGATCTCATGGAGTTCATTGATTCTTGGATATGCTCAAGAGGGAGACTTCGTGGAGGCGATGGGTTTGTTTAGGCGACTACGGGAGCTAAACTCTCATATCGACAGTTTTGTTCTTTCTAGTATCACTGGAGTCTTTGCTGATTTTGCACTCTTGCGACAAGGGAAGCAAATACAAGCACTTGCTGTTAAACTCCCATCTGGTTTAGAAACATCTGTTTCGAATTCATTGGTGGACATGTATCTCAAGTGTGGATTAGTTGAGGAGGCTGAGAAATGCTTCGACGAAGTGCAGTCGAGAGATGTGATCTCATGGACTGTAATGATCACTGGCTACGGGAAGCATGGGCTCGGAAAAAAAGCAGTTGATACTTTTAACGAAATGTTGATACATAACATTGAGCCTGATGATGTATGCTACTTAGCTGCACTCTCAGCTTGTAGCCATTCTGGCCTGATCAAAGAAGGCGAAGAACTTTTTTCGAAGTTACTAGAGACACCGAGGATCAAACCGAGGGTAGAGCACTACGCATGTGTTGTTGATCTATTAGGACGAGCTGGTCGTTTGAAGGAAGGTAAACATCTGATTGACACAATGCCTATCAAACCAAATGTTGGAATATGGCAAACACTTCTTAGCGGCTGTCGATTACACGGGGACATCGAACTAGGGAACGAAGTAGGTAAGATGCTTTTGAGAATCGATGGAAAGAATCCTGCAAATTACGTGATGGTGTCCAACCTTTACGGAGAAGCTGGTTATTGGCACGAACATGGGAAGGCGCGAGAGCTTGGGAAGACAAAAGGGTTGAAGAAAGAAGCTGGTATGAGCTGGGTAGAGATTGAGAGAGAGGTACATTTCTTCCGTAGCGGAGAGTATTCACATCCCCTGTCACTTAAGATCCAAGAAACTTTGAGAGAAGTTGAAAGAAGAATGAGAGAAGAATTAGGATATGTTTACGGCCTAAAACAAGAATTGCATGATATAGACGATGAGTCGAAGGAGGAAAACCTTAGAGCTCACAGCGAGAAGCTAGCGATTGGTCTGGCATTGGCATCAGGCGGTTTAAACCAGAAAGGAAAGACAATAAGAGTGTTCAAGAACTTGAGGGTATGCGTAGATTGTCATGAGTTCATCAAGGGGTTGTCTAAGATCATGAAGATATCATTTGTTGTGAGAGATGCTGTTCGTTTTCACAGTTTTGAAGATGGTTGTTGTTCCTGCGGAGATTACTGGTAACATTAATATGACTTGTGACTTATGAGTGTAGATTAGCTGTGTATCTGTGATTTGGTTTTGTTCATCACAGATTTGGTGAGTAGATGTTTTAGGATATAGTTGGCTTACTTTATCTGGCAAATACCTGATTGGGGGTGATTTTGCATTCTGGATTGGTATTTTTCGTTTGTTAGTATCATATTGTTTTTCTCCCGATATCTTAATCTGTCTTGAGATATCTCAATATCCCAATTAGGAGCAATTCTTAGGAGTATCTACTATTCAGGAGCAGGATCAAGCCATACATAACCAAGTCAAGTTTTTTAAAACCAAAGAGCTTTTGAATAATAGAACAAGCATTGGGAAGAAGACAATGTGGTGCGATGAGAAAGGTTTTGTTGGATCATCACAGATCTGTACGTGTTCTAGCTGAGTTTGTTAGTTTGATAAGAGCTCCCTCATTTCTCATATCCCATACTCTCCCAATGATAGCACATATCTAATATTATCATGTAGTAAGAAATGATCACCTGATTGGGAAGAGGCCGATACAAGATTCCATAACCCTGTTGATATTCCCACCAAAAATGTGGACAAATGCGCCAAGCTTCTGTCCTTGTGAACTCTTTTACTTTCTTTTTTTTCTTTTTCGGTCAACCGAACTCTTTTTACGTTTTTACCCTTTTGATACTAACTATATTCGATGTGTCTTTGCGCATCCAAAGTCTCCGAGACTAATTAATTGCGGAGGAGTAGTCATCGGAGAAACGAAGTGCTAGGAGGAAGCATATTCCGATTGCATCACGACCATCCTAATTTTGAAATTCACGAGTCATATATACTACGGAAATTAGGATTTAGGGTTCCGAATTTTGGGATCATGGAGCTAAGGTTGGTCGCTCTGTTGCGTTTTCTCCGTCGGAGTGGCCAAAGTGACACTCTATCACAACCTTAATTTCCTTAAAAGTTGGGTAAGCGCTTTGATATTCAATTGATTCGAGAAGAAGAAGAATTGGATCCTGCATTTGTTTTGGTTTGTCATGAGATCCTCGGGGTCTCCTTCTGGGAGGAAGAGTAAGAAGTTAGCTGCGATATGTGAGGAGGAATACAAGAAAAACCATGGAGAGTCCAAGGACCGAGATGGCTTGGCTTCTGCTGACTCTGAACTTCGCCGCAGCTCTAGGGTCAGGCGGATACCCTCCTTCCTTGACGCTTCTCCTCCTCCTCCTAAGAAACGCCGCCGTTTTAATAATCGCGGGGATAGGATTTCCAGAGGGAATAGTAGAGTGTTGGAGGAGGAGCATGGTGATTCCGATACCCTTGATGGTTGGAAGTCCAGGTTGAGGTCTAGGCGTAGGAACGCTGCTTTTCAAGCTAGTGGGAGACAGAGAGGTGTGGTCAAGGGGAAAAGAAAGCTCGTTTTCGGAGATCGTGGCAATGAGTTGAGAGATAAAGCAGTGGCAAGAGGAGCTCCTAGTGGTGGGAAGCTGCTGACAACGAAAAAGCAAGTGGAAGTTAACGAATCTGAAAGCTCGGAAGCTGGGGAGAATGAGTCGGATACCAGTAATGCTGAAGATGAGAGTGCTAGCGAGTCGGAGGAATCAGCGGAGGCTGACAGTGAAGCTGGAGAGGAGGATGAGAAGGAGAAGACTACCAAAAGATCTGTTCTTTTAGAGAGTGAGAATGAAGACGCTGAAGTTGATGGAACGGAGGCTGAGAGTGAGGATGAAACAGATAGTACTGAGAATGAGATTGAGGATAGTGATGAAGAGAAGAGAAGTGAAACGCAAGGTAGTGAGGAGAAGACAGGAAGTGAGATTGAAGGTAATGTGGATGGAACAACAGCTGAGACTCATGTTAGAAAGAAAGGCGTGGAAAATGAGAGTAAGGATCAAATGGAAGGATTGGAAAATGAGATTGACATGGAAGTTGAAGGAACTGAGAGTAAGGAGTTGGGTGTAATGGTTACTGAAAGTGGAAATGGCACTGGTATACTAGGGGATGATAGTGATGTAGCTGATAATGCTAAGACAAAAAAAGGAGATGCTTTAGCTAGCATCGAGGTTAATGAGAGTTTGAAGCAGAATGATAACATCGGAGAGCAAGGTGTTTCTAGAACACCATCTACTGATAAGACCAAAGAACACAGTGAGTTTCACGATAGAGGGGGTGAAAGTGTGGAAATGCTTGACGAGTTGCCTGTTCAGAATGAAGCTTGCAACAAGGTAGTTGACTCAATTTGCACTTCATCAGATAGACTTGGTAAGCCTCTCTTCAAACAAGCCAGACGCTGTGGTTTATGTGGAGTGGGCACTGATGGCAAACTGCCGAAGAAGTTGATACAAGATAATGGTGACAGTGACGTAGAGGCAAATAGCGGGTCCTCATCGTCCGGGGAGCCAAACTATGACATACTAGATGGTTTTAGCGATGATCCTGGATGGCTTGGCCGTCTATTGGGCCCTATAAACGATCGTTATGGAATTTCTGGAACTTGGGTTCATCAGCATTGTGCCGTATGGAGTCCCGAGGTAATGGTTCTTCTCATTATATGCCACAACACGCCTTTTTATTGCTTAGGTGCATCTACATGTGTTTATCACCTCATTGTTATATGTATCTTGGGTTCATTGACACATAATGTGTGACAGTATTAGTGTTTATTTCTCTTTTCAATTCCGTGGGTTTTCTCTCGCTTGATCTTTAGTATTCTGTAATGTCTGTTTGGTTGTCATTGTTCGTGAATAGTTATATATCTCTGACATGGTGTATTCTTCATCGCTGTTCTTGTTGAAAATTTAAGATAACAGTTAATGAGCAGAATATACAAAAAGCCTTGTCAATTTCCTTGATGTTCTAGTTTCTTGTATTCCTTGCTCTAAGCATACAAAGGTTCTACATTTGTTTATTTTAATTTAACTATGCTCTTACTGTCTTCTCATTATTATTATTTTTTTTCCTGCAGGTTTACTTTGCTGGTGTAGGATGCTTAAAGAATATAAGGGCGGCACTTTGCAGAGGGAGGTCATTAAAATGCACTCGCTGTGAAAGACCTGGGGCAACCATCGGTTGTCGTGTTGATAGATGTCCAAGAACCTATCATTTGGTCTATTACTACTCCTTCTCTGGTTTTCCTTTCCTCAACTCTGAGATATAGGCTAATAAACTTGCAGCTGTAACAATTACTGTATTGTATCATGCTCTGACAACTTCTTTGTGGTAATCTGTATTTTGCAGCCTTGTGCACGAGCTAATGGCTGCATCTTTGATCACAGTAAATTTCTCATTGCTTGCACGGACCATAGACATCATTTTCAACCCCATGGTCGTCCATGTCCAATCAGAATGAAGAAGCTGAAAGCCAAGAGGATGCGACTGGAGATGAGGAAGCACTCAAATGATGCCTGGCGTAAGGATGTGGAAGCGGAAGAAAAGTGGTTTGAGAAATGTGGTGACGATGAAGAATTTTTAAAACGTGAAAGCAAGAGACTACATCGAGATCTATTAAGAGTTGCTCCTGAGTATATTGGAGGCTCTGATTCTGAGAACGGAAAGGCATTTGAGGGATGGGATTCTGTTGCTGGGCTTGAGGGTGTAACTCAATGTATGAAAGAGGTTGTTCTTTTACCCTTACTATATCCAGAATTCTTTGATAACCTTGGACTTACACCTCCAAGAGGTATACTCTTGCATGGACATCCTGGAACTGGAAAAACTCTTGTGGTTCGAGCACTTATTGGTTCCCTTGCTCGTGGTAATAGACGGATTGCCTACTTTGCCCGCAAAGGGGCAGACTGTCTGGGAAAATACGTAGGTGATGCTGAGCGCCAGTTGAGGCTCTTATTTCAGGTCGCTGAAAAATGCCAACCATCCATCATATTTTTTGATGAAATAGATGGTCTTGCTCCCAAGCGGTCAAGACACCAAGACCAAACACACAGCTCCGTTGTATCCACATTGCTTGCTTTACTAGACGGCTTAAAGTCGCGTGGCTCAGTGGTGGTCATAGGTGCAACAAACTACCCTGATGCTATTGACCCAGCATTGAGGAGGCCAGGGAGATTTGATAGGGAGATCTATTTTCCACTACCATCGCTCGACGATAGGGCTGCAATCATCTCTCTCCATACTAGGAAGTGGCCTAAGCCGGTGTCTGGATACTTGCTCAAGTGGGTTGCTAAAGAAACTGCCGGTTTTGCTGGTGCGGATATCCAAGCTCTCTGCACACAAGCTGCCATGATTGCCTTGAATAGGAGTTTTCCTTTGCAAGAATCTCTGGCCGCTGCAGAGTTGGGAATGTCTAGTACTAATCGTGTTGCTCTTCCAACCTTCTCAGTTGAAGAAAGAGATTGGTTGGAAGCTTTATCCCGCTCCCCACCCCCATGCTCACGTAGAGGAGCAGGAAAAGCAGCCAGCGATATATTTTCTTCTCCTCTTCCTGCTTACTTGGTGCCTTCTTTATTACCGCCACTGTGTTCTTTACTTGTTGCTTTTCATCTTGAAGAGCGCATCGTGCTTCCACCTCTTCTTTCCAAAGCTGCGGGTGATTTCCAAAATGTGATCTGTTCTGCTTTGAGGGACAAGAAGATAACTGATGGTTGCTGGTGGTCTCATGTTGAGAGCCTTCTCCAGGACGTAGATGTTGTGAAGGATATAGTTCAGAGACTTTCTTATGCTGGAATACTGGATGGAGGATGTGACTCAGTTAGATCTGTTTCAAGCACCCCTGGTTCTGGCGACTGTAGTTTGGGTTCTGCACGGTTCATGGCACACAGAGTATGCCGACAACCTGGGCTTTTGGGGAATGCTCCTCTAGAATCAACGAGCAAGTCAGGGTTCCAACTGCTAATTGCTGGAGGACGTAGATCTGGTCAACGTCATCTTGCTTCTTGTATCTTGCATTGTTTTATTGGAAATGCAGAGATGCAGAAGATAGACACGGCAACAATTTCACAAGAAGGAAATGGGGATCTGGTGCTAGGCGTAACTCACTTATTAAGTACGTCTTTCGTTATTAAACACTTTATGCTGCAACTTTTTTATTTGCTTGGTTCTAGTCCATTACAAGATAATTAACTAACTTGTAAATCTTCCCGGCTTGTAGTTAAATGTGCTAGCAGGAAATCATGTGTGGTATTTATGCCAAGGATAGACTTGTGGGCTGTAGAGATAGAATCTCCACTAAATGAGGAGGTCGAGTGTGATAATGATTATGTAAAAGAAAATTCTTCTCCCGTTTATCCGGACCCAGTAGAGAAAATGGAGTTGCAGAATTCTGCTCGAGTTTCACATGCTTGGAACACATTTTTTGAGCAAGTAGAATCATTGCGAGTTTCCACAAAGATGATAATTCTGGTATGCTTAACTTCTTACTTACTTGATTTCGTTTTTACAATATATTTTTCTTGTTTCGGCAGTTGATAATGGGACTTCTGAGTTTACTTTCGGTTAGTTTTTTTGTCTTTTTGTATACTGTGAATGCAAGCCTTAGTTTCGTGTCATTTTCAAATCTTTGTATTCCCTACCTTGTTGATTAGTAGTCTGAGAGGACTGGAAACACTTGAGACTAAATTCTTATTTTTTGGTGATAGGCTACTTCTGGCCTGCCCTACAAACTCCTGCCTCCTAAGATACGACAGTTCTTTAAGACCGACTTATCAAAGGGGTATCAGCCGACTATGTCTGAGGCTGTTCCACAATTCACTGTACAAGTTGCTGAAAATTCTGACCAGGACATGGCCACTGACCTGGCTGCTACTGAGTTGTCAAGGCGGGCAATCCAAGTGTTTCTTCATTTGGTGCACAAGGGAACCCATACACACTATGACTTACAGAAGACATACAAAAGAGAGGATCCTGACCAGGGTTGCAGAGACGCAGCTTATCAAAATAATACTGATCATGGTGCAGGGGAAGAAGTAGGTGTTAAATCAAAACCTCCCGAGGATGGTTCCTTAAAAGTGCCAGCAGTACCTATCAGCATAAATGTGAAAGGGAAATCCAGTCTGCAGTTAGCTATCTCTACATTTGGTTATCAAATTCTACGGTATCCTCAATTTGCTGAGCTTTGTTGGGTGACATCAAAGCTTAAGGAAGGGCCAAGCGCAGATGTTTCCGGTCCTTGGAGAGGATGGCCGTTTAATTCGTGTATCATTCGTCCTTGTAATCCATCAGAACAGACTATTACTGCTTCCGGTTCCAACAATGTTAGAGGCAAAGATTCATCTGGCATTGTCAGGGGCCTCGTTGCTGTTGGATTGTCTGCGTATAGAGGAACCTATATATCACTGAGGGAAGTCTCCTTTGAGGTACGGAAAGTTCTCGAGCTCTTAGTTGGGCGGATCAATGTAAAAATCGATGCTGGAAAGGACAGATGTCAGTATATCCGTATTTTGTCTCAAGTTGCTTATCTGGAAGATCTAGTTAATAGCTGGGTATATGCAATGCGAAGGTACGCCTTGAAATATTTTGTTTTATGTATGTTTGTCCTAAAGCTTGCTGTATATCTAACACAAATTCACTGTTTACAGTTTTGAATCGAATGCTCATACCGAATCGACGAATCCATTGTCTTGTTCTGTAGTCAATCCGTCAGTGAGGAATGAGCCAACTGAGCAAGAAACATCTGATATTGATAGATCAAAAGGGTCTGAAGAAGACCCGAAAGAAGATACCCAGAAAATGAATTGTCCAGACCCTATAGCATCTACTAATCTTACCGACAATCATCAGCCAGTTGTAGAGATCACCAATGGTAATACTGGAACAAATCATAAACCTATTCTTGAAGATACTGGACCTCTTACAACTCATAGTACGGATGGCTTAATATTGAACAAAGAGAATGGTGTTGATACATCGACTTCTGGGATGGTGATGGAGGATTCAGGAGTAATTTCCTTTCGGGAGGCTGTTCTCCTTGATCTTAACTCTCCTGGAGCTGACCATGAACAGAGTAACACTCACCATGGATCATGTGAGGTAGAAACTACATCAGCGGCTACTGCTTTACAAGGAAAAGCTAATTCCCAAAGCAATGCTACCTCCCTGGAAGATCCCCACAGATCAGCTGACTTAAGTAATGGTGAAGCCTGGGGTGGAGTTCCTGGCTTAGAATCTGCAAACAGCATGCATGAACCAGTTAAACAAGTTGAAACAAATGCAAGAACCGGTCCTCTGGATGACCCTAGTTTGGTGTGTCTGTATCGCTGCTGCTCCCAATGTGTCCCCATCCTCCAAGATTCAATGCATAAATTAGTTACTCGCGAATTGAGACTCGGTAGGAATTACATCACAACAGAGCATCTACATGATGTGGTTTCTTCATTATCAGTGGAGCTTATTGCTGCTGTTAGAAAGTTCATCTCTGCCAGAAACAATGGTACTACGCAGGAAGTAGAGGTCGAAGGGGGTGATAAATGCTCGCAAAAGGAAGCATGTTCTTGCAAAAGCTTACCTGGTAATTTTCTTGCCTCGGCCAACTGTTGCAGTCATTCTGCTGAAGAGCAAGGGAGCGTAGATGAAGCAAACGCGTATCCAAGCCCTAAGACTTGGCGTGAACCAGTATTCGTTTTCAGGGATGGAATATTGGTTCCTGTAGGTACAGAAGTTGATTGCCCTTTGCATTGTAAATATGATAGTTTCTGCCTTGGTTCTCTCATAGAATTGATTGCAACTGAGATGAAGCCTTTTTGATTAGTTGATCTTTTTATCCTTGGTCTAATCAAATCAACTGGCATTTGCCAGTGCTTTGCTGTTACAAACTGGTAAATTTATCTCAGAAGTAAGAAAAAAACAAAAATCAGAAGTTTCTTGGCTCGAGTTCTAGGTTTTCAGTCTGTTTTGGTTGCTAATTAGTTTCTTTCTCGTGAGATTTACTGTGGTGAGATTGTTCTAACTTCGTTGAAGCATTCTTTTCCTCAACATAGCCGACAAATGTTCAGGTACGCAGCAAACTTCACTATCTCTGTTCATCACTAATTAGCCTTAGCCACATGCCACGCAGTAAAGATTACGGCGGATTAACATAATTAATGTTAATTAGATAGCATATGCAATGTAAGACTATAATTGGGGAACAATATAGGTGCAGAGCTCGAGAGACTTATTGCTTTTACATTACATGTATTTATTAGGTTACTATAATTCTTAGCTGTCGCGTAGGAGGCGATGGAGAACAAAGAATTTATAAAATAAACTGTATTATTTTATATTATATAGAAGCCAATTTGTTACATATTAGTTTATGAATCACATGGCATGTTGACTGTCATGACAGGGCTTATTATGCCGTTTCTTAGCAATCATACCTTTCTTTGAAACCTTATTTTTCTTAGTTGTTGCCAGAAATCCTTTCATTTCTTATATAGTTTTATTCTAATTATCCACTTATATACTTAATTATTGATTTTTTTCAATTCCAAACTACTTTTGGTTTATCAATTTGTTAAATTATGCAGATTAGTTTCTGGATAGTCCTAAATGAAATAACAAATTGATTTTTTATCAAGATTTTTTTAAAAAAATGAAGTCAATATTTTCTTCATGCTAGTTTATATGTTGACTCCAAAATGAGAATAATTGGAAAATGAAAGAATCTTATATATTTGGAATAAGTCTCAATTTCCTTTTTTCGTTTTCACTAAAATTTCTTTGTATTTTTTTGGCTATGTAATAAAACAAAAAAATTGACTCCACATAAAACATTAAAAAATAATATTAAAGAAAAATAAGTGCTGAATGGTTGCCCACATGGGCACCTCCTAATAAGTCTCCACTCTCCAGAATCTATGCTTCAAATACAAACCGAACAAAAGAGGAAGACGAAAGAAAGAACAAATACTTATCTCTTTTTGTTATCTCTTGTCTGAATTAAAAATGGATCCTACTTCAAATGATCATCAAGAGTTGGAACAAGTCGAAGCTATTGATGATCTTCTCGAAGATTTCTGGTTCTTTGATAACTTACTTGACAGAAGATCAAGAATGTTGAGGTACTGTCATTCAGATCCTTACCCTTTTTCTCCTTCTTCTTCTTCTTCTTCTACTTGTCCGAAACTCGAATTCCCGAAAATTGGAGATTTGGATTCGGAGAAGAAGCTTCTCGAAGCTCCCACAGGGGGTGACTCGGTTCCACCGCCGTGTATAGTGAAAAAAAGTGGAGGCGAACCTGAGAAGATAAACAAGATGAGAAGACAGTTCTCTGAGAAGATTAGGGTTCAAGAACGAAGTACTTACTTGCAGAAGAAGGAACCTGCTGTTCGAGAGAAGGGGATTAGAGAAAGTTCTAAAAAGAACAGAACTGGTAGTAGTTGTAATAACAATAGTGTCAAGTGTTGCCCGATGGGAGGGAGTTTGCAGAGAACTCAGACATTACCGAGTTACATAGGAAGGGAAGATGATGGAAATGAGTTTCACGATCAAGAGAGCGACGATTCGAGGATGGGATTCTTGATTCGTGAAGCCATCGCAAGTTCTTCTTCTGGTTTTACTCCAACGAAACAGAATACCCCAAAGGTGATCTCTTCATTTCATTGCATTTTCTCTATTTTTGGTATGATTTGATTATTTTCTAATTTCGATAATATTTGTTTCCTGTTGTGGAGAGTCTGAATTTGATAAGAAATTTTCAAAATTTGGTGCAGATTTCAAGCATTCCAAGGCATAGACCACCAAGAAACTCGAGATCAGAAGAAGCTATTCAAGAATTGGTCGTCAAGTCACAAAAAAGTCCAACTCGTAAAACACTGCGTAAGACGTTGAGCAGCATCGATACGAAAGAGATTCTGATATTGAAGGAATTAGACATTACTGAAACGGAGAAGAAACAAGAAAATGATGATGAAGAACAGAGGAGGGTCCCACGTGCCCCATTGAAAAGCCGGCCAGCAGCGGTGGTGGGACAGCCGATTCCGGTTTGGGTTCCAAAGGATTCGAGCAGAGACATGAAAGCTCAAATCAAGTTTTGGGCTCGAACCGTCGCAAGTAATGTTCGACAAGAATGCTGAAAAAAAAAACTCATTCGTTTTCATTGACAAACCAATGGATTCTCTATAAATACAACACTCATTTCCATATTCTTTCGTTCCTTTTTCATTCATAAACATTCATCTATTATTTCACCAAAAATAATGAAGCAAAACATAATAATGTGTTGGATGATTTGATGGCGAAAGCGTGGAGTAATAATTTCTATGAAGAAGAATGCAATAGAAGTGGATAAAAACAATCAAGTGAAATATATAAAAGGGATCACATTTTTTTAAAAAGAAAGTCACATACTATATATAAAAGTCTCTGAACGAAAAAGAGGCTTCGAGAAAGGATATTTGAAGGACGTTAACGGTGGAGATAAAAATCTTCGACGGCTAAGAAAGAAAATGTCAGTGTTGCAGCAGAGCCACCAATGTCTCTTCTCCTTCTCCACTTCCGCCTCACCTCACCGTCTCCGTACATCGCATCTTATCTCTCTATACCGTCCACCGAAATCTATCTCTCCGTTCCTTTCTCTCTCCGCTTCTAACCGGACCCGACCCGATAGAACCCGAGCACCCGCCGTGAAAGAAATCGCTGATGTGGTAGCGGACGCGAAGGAGGAAGAAGATGGTCCTATCGAGCTTCCACCCTCGGCGACATCTCCATTCTCGTCTACTGAATCCATTTTCGCAACTTCCGATGACCCCACTCCTCTCCAGTTGGCCACCAGCGTAATGCTAACCGGCGCCATCACTATCTTCCTCTTCCGGTCGATTCGACGGCGAGCGAAACGCTCTAAAGAGATGGTAAGTTTTACGATTCTTGAGCAAATCGACTTTCTTCAGTTTTTTTGCAAACTTGAATATCGGAATTTGGTGTGGGAATTGGTAGACGTTCAGGTCGTCAGGAGTGAAGAAATCGTTGAAAGATGAAGCATTGGAGAAACTGAAGTCAATGGGATCAGCTCCGATAGAAGAAGGTGGTAAGTCAACTCCATCTGCGGCTCAGGCGTTTCTTGGTGCCATTTCAGCTGGAGTCATTGCTGTTATTCTCTACAAGTTCACTACTACCATTGAAGCTGGACTCAATCGCCAGACTATCTCTGATAACTTCTCGGTTCGTTCCTTCTGATCCTTCTCAAAGTTCTTGTTTCTGTCTATCTTTTTGCTTAGGTTTGTTGGGTTTTTAGCTAGTAACATTGCCTTGTGGTCCAAGTATCATCATGGTCTCGGTTTCAGTAAATGCCCCCATAACTGATAAGTTTCATCATTGTCTCGGTATCTGTAAATGCCCATCATTGAGAGATATGAGTGATGGAATAAGCGCTCCCTAGGCCCATGATTTCTGAATTCAGTGCGCACCTAGCTCTATTCTTGTAATCTCCTAAAAAATTTCCCCGTTCGTGCGTTATTTCACATACCCTTTTTGATTATTGCTTGTGTACAATAAGAGTCTGGCCAAACCATGCTTTCTGAATTTCGATGTGGAACTAGAACTAGCTAGACCCTTAACGTCTATTAAAGCTTAATATGTGTATTCTATCTCTTTGCAGGTTAGGCAAATCACAGTTACCGTAAGGTATTATATATATATATATATATATAAGCTTTACTACCTTCTCTGTTTTCATCTCTAGCCATATCTCGCAATTTCTTAGACCAAACTCTTCATTTTTTCTTACAGGACTATCATCAACGGTATATGTTATCTTGCAACATTTGTTTTCGGTATCAACGCTGTCGGACTTCTCCTATACTCTGGCCAGCTAGCCTTCAATGAAGAATCTGAAGACATGAAGGCCACAACAGAGCCTGGAGACTCATCAGGTAGCAACAGTGAAGTAAATAAAAGCAATGAGGATCAAAGTTCGGGTGATTAATCCGGTCTTTGTTGTTTGTGTTTTGTAGTTTGTACTATGAAACATGTAATAATAATATCATATTCGTAATAGTAAAATATATAAATAAATGAAATTATTTTATATATTTGAATATGCTTGTAACTGAAGTCAAAAGAGCCGTTGCAGTACTTGTTCATTCGAATAAAGTGTTTAGAATTAGTCTTTGCTTTGAATAAGTCTCCACATTAGTAGGAGATAAAGTTGTTGAATCGTTGAGTCTGTTTCGGAGTTATTAGTTTCTTGTTATGGTTGTAAACAAGGTCTATTTAAGAGATCTTTTGATTAATGAAATAAACACGTTGAACATCAAGTTCTGTAGTCTCTCTGAAACTTTCGATATCAAGTGGTATCAGAGCAAAAAAATCCAGAAACAATGAGTGAGAAAGATGGAATGAGTGTTCCAAAATTTGATGGAGACTACGAGCATTGGGCAATGCTCATGGAGAACCTACTGAGGTCCAAAGAATGGTGGGACCTCGTAGAGACAGGCATGGTGCAGCCAGAAAGGAATGTGATCCTCACCGGACCACAACGCACAGAGCTCGCGGAGATGAAGCTCAAAGATCTCAAAGCAAAGAACTACTTCTTTGCCTCTATCGACAAGGCGATTCTGAAGACGATTCGCAAAGAAAGATACGGCCAAGGACATCTGGGAGTCGATGAAGACAAAATATCAAGGAAACAAGAAGGTCCAAAACGCCCAACTACAACGAATGAGAAGAGATTTCGAAATCTTGGAGATGAAGGAAGGTGATACAATCACAGAGTATTTCTCAAGAGTCATGGTGGTGGCCAATGATATGAGAAACCTTGGTGAGAACATGCCGGATTCAAAAATCGTGGAGAAAATCTTGAGAACTCTGGTGGAGAAATACACATACGTGGTATGTGCAATCGAAGAGTCGAAAGACATCACAGAACTTTCTGTGGATGCACTGCAGAGCTCTCTACTGGTGCATGAGCAAAAGTTGAGTAGACATGAGGATGAGGGGCATGCACTTAAGGTAGAAGGAAGATGGAACATCACTGGAGGAAGAAGCCGTGGAAGCTATAGAGGTAGAGGAAGAGGTAGCTATCAAGGACGAGGAAGAGGCAGTACAAGCTTCAACAAAGAGTCCGTGGAGTGTTACAAGTGTCATAAATTGGGGCACTTCAAGTCTGAATGTCCAGAATGGGAGAAGAATGCACACTACGCTGAGATGGAGGAAGACGTTCTGCTAATGGCCCATGTCAACATAGAGGAAGAGGCAATCGAGCAGGTCTGGTTCTTGGATTCTGGATGCTCCAACCACATGTGCGGTACGAAGGAGTGGTTCGTAGACTTTGATGGATCATTCAAACAGAATGTCAAGCTCGGAGATAACCGAAGAATAAAAGTAGAAGGAAAGGGGAATCTCCGACTCTCCATAAATGGAGTAACTCAAGTGATCACGGCAGTATACTACGTCCCAGAACTAAAGAACAATCTGCTTAGCGTGGGGCAATTACAACAAAAGGGGCTGAGAATCATCATAGAAGATGACACCTGCGAGATTTGGCATAAGAAGCATAGACGGTTGTTGATGATCTCAACTATGACAAATAACAGAATGTTTGTCATTCTAGCAACAGTGAAAAACAAAGAAAGAGAAGAAAACAATTGTCTACAAGTTACCTCGGAGGAGAGTGGTGATCTTTGGCATAAGAGGCTTGGACACCTCAGCACTGGAGGAATGAAAAGCATGTCTGAGAAGCAAATGGTGACTGGATTACCAACACTGTCAAAGAATGATGGGGAGGAGCTATGCGATATTTGTATGAAAGGAAAGCAAATCAGACAAAGCATCCCAAAGAAATCATCATGGAGAGCGAGCCGGGGTCTTGAACTGGTCCACACAGACATCTGTGGACCAATAGCACCTACCTCAGAGAGCGGGAAGAGGTACATTATAAATTTCATAGATGATTTCAGTCGTAAATGCTGGACTTTCTTTTTGACTGAGAAATCAGAGGCATTGAGGTGTTTTAAAGAATTCAAGGCGAGTGCAGAAAGAGAACTTGGTGTAAGTCTAGTCTGTCTCAGGTCAGACCGAGGAGGAGAATACAACTCTGCCGAGTTCCAAGAATATTGTAAGAAGGAGGGAATCAAACGACAGCTCACGACAGCATACATCCCACAACAAAACGGGATTGCAGAAAGAAAGAATAGGAGCGTGATGAACATGACGAGGTGTATGATGATTGGAATGTCCGTTCCTCGAAGATTCTGGCCAGAGGCGGTGCAGTACGCAGTTCATATTCTGAACAGAAGTCCATCTAAAGCACTCGAAGATGTGACTCCAGAAGAGAAGTGGAGTCAACACAAGCCGACAGTGGAGCATCTCAGAATATTTGGATGCATAGCGTATGCTCTTGTCCCCTACGAAAAGCGAGTAAAGTTAGATGAAAAAAGCACAAAGTGCGTGATGTTTGGAGTTAGCAAGGAGTCAAAGGCATACAGACTATACAATCCGGCAACAAAGAAGATCATCATTAGTCGCGATGTTAAGTTCAGTGAGAATCAAAGTTGGAACTGGGAGGAAAATCAACAAGATTTGGTGTTTCACTGGGAAGAAGGAGGAAGTGACGATGAAAGAAACGAGGAGAATGAGGAAGAAATAAGGGAAGGAGAAACAACAATGGAGGAAAACGATGGTGCAGAAAATGCAGAAACTCCTGCAGAAGAAAGACAGACGATGGGGGATCCAAACACATCTAATGTGGGAGGATCAGGTGGGAGAACGAGACAACCACCGGTATGGATGAAGGACTACATAACTGGAGGAACAAGCCTGTTCATCATTGACGAAGAAGAAGTACTTGCTCTGTTCACTGCGGCGGAAGATCCAGAGAATTTCGATGAAGCAGTCCTGTACGAGAAGTGGAGGAAGGCTATGGAAGCTGAGATCAGATCGATAATAGACAACAACACATGGGAGATGATGGAAGTACCTAACGGAGCCAAAGTAATCGGAGTTAAGTGGGTCTATAAGACAAAATACAACGAGAAAGGAGAGGTGGATAAGTTTAAAGCGAGATTGGTGGCTAAAGGGTATCATCAAAGACAGGGTGTCGACTTCGAAGAAGTGTTTGCACCAGTAGCTCGTTGGGACACGATCAGAACTCTCCTAGCTAAGGCAGCTCAGAGAGGATGGAAAGTATTTCAGCTTGACGTTAAAAGCGCCTTCCTTCACGGAGAGATTAGTGAAGACGTGTACATCGAGCAGCCGCAAGGATTCGAAGTAGAAGGAGAAGAAGAGAAGGTGTACAAACTCAGAAAGGCGTTGTATGGGCTGAGACAGGCTCCACGAGCATGGTACAGCAGGATAGAGAACTATTTTGTAAGAGAAGGGTTCGAGAAGTGTTATTGTGAACATACTTTGTTCATAAAAACAGAAGAGGAAAGAATTCTGATCGTGAGCCTATATGTCGATGATCTTATATACACCGGCAACTCAGAATCTCTGATCAAGGCTTTCAAGGAATCTATGATGAATGAATTTTCTATGACCGATCTCGGCTTGATGAAATACTTTCTGGGAGTAGAAGTAATACAAGATGAGGAGGGTATCTTCATCAGTCAACAGAAGTATGCAACAGAGATACTTGCTAGGTTCGGCATGGAAGAGTGCAATGCAGTGAGGAATCCCATAGTCCCTGGCCACAAATTGTCAAAGGAAGATGGTGGAACAGATGTGGATCCAACGGCGTTCAAGCAACTGGTTGGAAGTCTGAGGTATCTGACGGCAACCAGACCTGATTTCATTTACTCTGTGAATCTGATCAGCAGATACATGGAACGTCCCAAGGAGCAACACTTACTTGCGGCTAAGAGAGTTCTAAGGTATGTGAAGGGAACCACTGCATTTGGAATTAAATATATGCGTAATGGAGAGGAAGATTTGGTGGGCTTTGTAGACAGCGATTATGCTGGAGACTTGGATGATAGGAAGAGCACATCAGGGTACGTCTTCATGCTCGGTGGTGGGGCTGTTTCATGGGCATCGAAAAAGCAAGCAATCGTAACATTGTCAACTACAGAGGCTGAGTTTGTTGCGGCAGCATACGGAGCCTGTCAGGCTGTTTGGCAAAGAAACATATTAGAAGAAATAGGAGAAGAGAACAGAGGAGGGACTGCACTCTACTGTGACAACAGTTCTACAATCAAACTGTCAAAGAATCCGGTAATGCATGGGAGGAGTAAGCATATAGATGTCAGGTATCACTTTCTGCGTGATCTTGTTAATGATGGAACCATCGATATTAAGTTCTGCTCCACACGAGATCAATTAGCAGATTGTATGACCAAAGCTCTCAAGTTGAAGACATTTGAAGAACTCAGGAGAAGGATTGGCGTCTGCTTAAAGGAAGAGTAAACTGGAGAGGAGTGATTCCAGTTTAGGGGAAGGATTGAAGTCAAAAGAGCCGTTGCAGTACTTGTTCATTCGAATAAAGTGTTTAGAATTAGTCTTTGCTTTGAATAAGTCTCTACATTAGTAGGAGATAAAGTTGTTGAATCGTTGAGTCTGTTTCGGAGCTATTAGTTTCTTGTTATGGTTGTAAACAAGGTCTATTTAAGAGATCTTTTGATTAATGAAATAAACACGTTGAACATCAAGTTCTGCAGTCTCTATGAAACTTTCGATATCAGTAACTATGTATCTGTTTCTGTTGTTTGTTGAGAAGTGATTAATTGTTGTTAGTTTCGATGGGACATCATCTACCAGAGAAAGCCATTAGACTAACGGACAAAAGAAGGATACAGATTTTCATGAAAAAACATTTGGCATAGCCAAGCGAAAAGAAATTAATTATGACTAACAAAACAAATTTACAAACAAGGACAAATAGTATTCTGAAATGACTATTACACCCAAATAGTTTCTTTTATTCCCACTCAAGTCTCAATCCTTTCTTCTAGAACCCTACTCCGGCGGCGCCGACTCCGACAGCAGCTGGCGGGTGCGGCTCGAGCTTCCGATTTTTCCAAAAACAAGCTTCAGGCGCAAGCTTCGAAGCTGACTTCCTCGGCTCCGATTTGCAACGTGGCAGCACTGGTGGCTCGAATACCTTACTAGTGCCGGCTACCTTCTGCTCTCCAACCGCCGCAGCCGCCGTTATTATCGGCGGAGCTGCTGGATATGAGCACGATGAACGTGGCGGCTGCAACAGCGCTTGGTGAACCGGTGGTCTATCGATAGAACGCCGGCGGGAAGATGCGTTGGAATCAACGGCGGCGACGATTCGTTTCTTTGGTTGATGATGATGATGATGATGTTGTTGTTCTCCTGCAGCTTCCGTTATCTTCTTCGCCGGAGGTCTTCCCGGTAAACATCTGACGAAATCTGTACTGCAGACCCAAGTCTCCTTGGAAACCTCCATAGATAGCTTTGGTTCACACATCATTAGTAATAGACAATCCGGTAACACCTTATACGGCGTCGTTTTCTCTTTCTCCGTAGTTTCATGATCCTGTTGTTGACTTCCTCCTCTCATCACCACTTCCGGACTCGGGTCGGGTTCTCGGTTTCCTTGATTTGTTCTTTCCACGTTTGGCGTTACAGTATCAACCTCTTCTTCCTCCTCCTCCTCCTTAGCCAACGCCGCTAATTCTTCTTCCATCTCTGCTGCCATACGTTCCTCTTCTTCTATGGCGTTTCTGATATCATCTTCGATGTTTTTAATGATCGTTGCTTCCATCTCTTCCTCAAACGAATCTATCTCCTGGATTTTCGAAGCTTCTTCTTCTGCGTCCTCTGCTTCCACAACTTGGACTGTTTCTTCCTCTTTCGCTAAAGGAGCTTCTGCTTCTGTAACAGGAACTACAAGTTCTCTCTCGATGATGGTCTCGCCGGAAATCCATTTCTCGCATAACTCGATGCGTTTCTTGTCTTCCAAATCAAGCTCAAACCTTCTTCTCTCGTCATATTCCTCCTCGTCTCTTCCATAGGCGCCGTCGTTGAGTGACATCTGTCTCTCTCGAACCCGGTTAGCTAAAGCCGCCACCTTAACCGGATCAGATCTACACCGCATCAACAGTAAAGCGTTCTTCGGAGGAGAACAGAGGTTGATCCGTCCAACATCCTCTCTTTCTTTCTTCTCCGTCTTCATCTCTATCTCGCTTAAATCAAGACTCTCGAACACATGTCTCCGGCGACTCCTCCTCCTATCCTCCTCCGCCTCGTCTTCTCCACCAACAACAAGCTCAATCTCTCTCCTCTTCCCTCCCGTCTCTTCAACCGCCACAAACCACCTCGTGAAAACCGCGCCGCAGGAGCTTCCTCCGCCGCATCCGTCTCCGTTACTACTCTCAACTCGTCTCCCGTCTCGATCTCTGTTCTGATGGCTGTTATCCGTACACGAGGATCTACACGGGAGGAAACAGTTGAGCTCTGAGCCAAACGCTCTCAACGACTCGCAGATAGTCACCGGAAGATGAACCCACCGTTTCTCGCTCGCGTCGAAACGACATCCTCCTCCTCCTCCTCCTCCTCCTCCTCCGTCGTTTTGGTCAGAGGAGGATCTTCTGAAGCTCGTCTCACCTTTCCTCCTGGATCTCGCTCTCATCTTCTTCTTCACATGCTTCCTTGTCTTCACCCTAACTTGACCGATACACGTCACCTTCGGAGACGAAGGCTCGATGTTGTTGTTATTATTCTCGTAACCAGATCCAGATCTCTTCCGTCCTCCGTTAGCACCAAACATCGGAGAGTTTAGAACTCCCGCTGAAGCGTTCTTTAAGCTGCCGCTCGTACGGAGACGACGGCTGAGAGAAGTCGTGAGACAGGCCGAGCGAGCTGGGCTGAGGGAAGAGAGTCGCATGGAGGAAGAAGAAGAGAAGCGAGATGTGAAGCAAATGAATAAATCCGTAGAAGAAGCATTCGCTGTGTTGGCGTTGTTGTTGCTGCTACTGTTAATACTTGAAGAACGGTGGGGTCTCTCAGTTTCCGCCATTGTTATCTTGTTTCTTTTTTTTTTTTACTGTGAGAGTGAAGTAGCCATCGCCATTTCAGAGATAGTATAGTTTCACGAGTGCAACGGACTCAAGAGACTAAAAGAAGGGTTCCGTTGACAATTACAAAACTACCCTTCGATCTGATTAAGGGGAAGATTCGTTCCAACTAAATCGCACCAATCATCTTTGACTAGTTATCCAAGTTAAGTTGTTTTAGTTTTTGCGGTAGTGGTTAGTGAAAAGGGTGACTTGGTAATTTGTGAGGAGTGAAAGTGTGTTGTGTCTGGCCCATGAGAGTGAAATGAGTTAAAGGGTTCGTACGTCTCTGTGGACTGCGGATTCACACATGTGCACACTAAAGGTATTGGCTTTCCCGAAAACACAAACACTCAGACACGCATGTCTCTTGTGTATTTGCATGTATTGTTTTCGTAGTCCTCTTTTTTCTTTATTCACTTTTGGATTCTGGTGAGAATACAATAATGCAAAGTTTTATTTTGAAAAGATATGACTTTTTGTGAAATTCAAAAGTTCAGGATATTTTTTTCCTTTGTAACTAAGATTATTGGACCCCATGGACCAAGTGTTTTTTCCTCATCTATTTTGAAAGATATATATGTATGTCATATCATAGGCATCTATGTATATGGGATGGATCTTAGATGCTTACTCTATTTATACAAGTGTACTTTTAGAAAAATTGTGAAGGAATCAGCTTACGGCTTGGCTGCAAAATTGAAAACAAAATTAAAATTAAAAACACTAAATCACAGCCACAGTTTGGCTGCAAATTGTAATATGTATTTATCTAGTATAGGAAATATATATGTGACAAACAGCTCTTATGTTGTTGTTATCTAGTCTTATGTGATCATTCAAATCTCTCAATGATTATAACAGTTACGGGAAAACAAAAAATCAAATTCTAATCATTTCAATTTGCATATTGGTTTGTAGTAGATAGTACGTTGATTGATACGGGATTTATTCCACGTTCTGAAGATAAAAATGGATCTTCACGAAATGATATAATTGATATCCTATTTTTATATAACCTTGTACGTCTGTTCTTGGAAACCTTTTAGATGTGTTTACGTTATAACCAATGCATTAGGAATACCAAGTGTTTGGATCTATTGGATACTCTAGAATATTCCCTGCTGTGTTTAGGCTCTAAACTATAGTAATCATCTGAGATAAATGACCGAGGTTTACTCATCTTAGGACCAAACATTTGGGATTACAAAACGGCAAAATAACCAAACCAGAACGAAGAAGTTATTTTTTTCTTATTTAATTTTTATAAAGAATTAAGGGGACATCGCCTTTTTTCCTTGTTCGTAATGATAAAAACAGTAGACCAGAAATCCTAGTCACATGGTTTGGGCTAAATACGGTCGAATACAAATAATAGGAAAGAGATAATATTAATAAATTAATTAAAGTAGACAAACCTTTTTTTTTGTTGGTTCAAATAAAGAAGGAAAAAAAATTATTAGATGTAAGTGTAGCTAAAAGCATTATAGAACCCAAAGCTTGCACGTGATCGGATTACCGAGAGATAGGGTAATGAGTCGACATGGCCGTTGTTATTCTTATTTTTAGCTATAATTATTGCATTTTTATATCTAAATCTCATTTTATAATACTACAATTCTGAGTTTTCTTCTCGTGAAGTTCTCACTTTGCTTTCTTTCTCGTGGATGCATGAAACTAAGGGCACGTCGTGTCGCTTTTTTCTGCACTTAAGGAGCCGGACCCACTCTCTTCTTTTACCATTTATGTTGTTCCGAATTGGAGTATGGTCAAATAATTAGAGACCTATTATATACTCTTAAATAATTCAGTTTAAAAGCAAAGAGATGATCATTTATCTGATTAGATACATAAAAACCCATACTAAATATGTTTATACTTTATAACACTACTTGTAAAGTTGAATTGCATTTTGTCAATATATAAAAATCCAAACAACATTTTAAATATCATCTCGATAAAGAAACTTATAATCCCAAAAATTGTAAACCAAACAGTATAGAAAACTTCATGAAGATAAAAAAATGGCGCATTTTGTATACATACTCCAAAAAAGTGCATTCAATTGATCCATTTACATATAACAAAGATGATATGAGCAATAAAATTGGATAAAATCACGAAGAATAGACTTTGTTTTTTTTATAAAAAAAAATCGCGAAGAATAGAATGGCGCGTAACCTGCGAAATGAACCGCGAAGTAACGGTCATAATAAACAGAAAACAGAGGAAGATGGGTGGGTGATGTGGCAGTCATACAGAGAGAAGAAAGGAGTTTGACCAGACCATTAAAAGACTAAAGGACCACACTAGAAGCCATAACAATGCATTAACATGCTTTTATTAACGCTTTCTACTTTTATTTAATTTATCAAGTAGACCAATAATTTTTTCCTGATAAAAAATTGTTTTTCCTGTACCATATATAGTAAATACTAAATGCATACTTCCCTCGGCTATCTTAAGGTTGTTTGTTACAAAGACAAATTTTGTAAAAATGTTGCATGATATGTAGAAAAAACAAACCCTATATTAAACTCATCTTCAGTTATTTCTTACTAGGACTGGTATAAAAATGTAGCAATCCGGTTTTCAAAAGAACCAACATTGTTGTATACGAATATAATTGTTTACTTATATAATGAATGCTAAATTGATTACAGTGACCTACGTGATTTAACTGACAATAACTATGATGAAATTATACACATGTGCTCATTCATTGGTCCCCAACAAATAATAGAGTATGTAGAGTAGAATATATGCTTTTTACTAGAAGGGAAACTAAAGAACTGAAGAAGGTTTCGACTTCGAAGACTTTTACTGACTTACTTGCCGTTAACATGTACCAGAAAAAAAGTTTCGAAGACTTGGACGGAAAAAGAATGTTCCTTGTCCCACTGATGACGTTGCTCGCGTTATTTCGGTAAGAAGGCAGTGAAGACACACGCGCAGAGTAGCGCGTATCAAGAATTAAATTTATTTGCTGATCTGGCAGAGTATACACAGAAGTTTGACTGGACCATTAAAGGACGAGAACCAGACAAAACATACATTTAATAAGCTGATTAATACTGCCATGTTATGCTTTTAATGACACCTCGAGACCTTTTTTAGAATTAAATTAACTATTAGGAGTTCTTTTTTTTTTTTAATCAAGTACTAAAAAAAAAAAAGACTGAATGCTATTGAGTTTGGATTTTGATTTTGTGGGATTTGTTCGATCATGTGATCAACTTCTAGCTTCGCGTCACACATTTAGCATTTATGTACGACTTAATAAAAAACTGAGATACGTTATCCCATGGTTTAATAGTTCAGCCCTTTGATCTGAGAAGAGCATCAAAATCTAATATATTACAGTGATTGCTTCGTTTATTGTCTGGTAGTAATATGTTGATCTTAATAGATTCATTCTAGTACTGATAAGATTCAAATCTATTAATATGTTGACAACAACAAAAAACATGTGGATAGTCTTAGCAGTTAGTACTGATAAGATTCACATACATAAGATGACAACAGAAAAAAATATCTAAACCATTTTCATTACTCGGCTAGTTTGGTTTACTGCAAGTTGCAACAAAGACAATGTCCAAATTAAAAGAACCCTTTGGAAAGTCTATACAAAAACTTTAAGTTCTTGATCTGAATCTAAGCCTGATAGATCTCATTTACAGAAAACCCCAGACGCAAAAACACTTGTTTCTCCTGCGTGTAATTTCTAAAAAAAGAACAACTGCTAGGGAGCTCTGCAGGTATTATTATTGTCACTCCTATATATATAGTTCAGAGTTCTAGAACCACCTTGCCAGGAATCTGCTTTTTCTCCTTGGCTTCATGAGCTGCTATAACTTCGGTTATCGGAAATGTTTTTTCCACTGGTATCCTTAGCTTTCCAGCTCCAACTAATCGCTGAATCTCAGCTAGACCTTCAGGATCAGCCCTCATATACGACCACCAATAATCTATATTTTTCAGTTCATTAAAGTCAGATGTCTGATTTAACTTTTCTTTCGCATTAAAAAGCTCAATGAGACAGGTCTTATTAACAGAATAGTTCCTGCCAAACTGAAGAGAGAGTAATGCAGGATATATCATATACCTATTCCATGAGAATACTGATATTGTATCTTTTTCTTTGCCAAGAGTGAAGTTGCAAGCGGAAGCCCAACCAAAAAGCCGTATCTGTCAGTCAATGATGCAGCCTCGCCCTTCAAAAGAGAAAAGAAAAAAGGGATTTTGTTAAACAAAATCCAAAACCTAAGCAACCAAGGTCACTGTCGCTCGTAAAGCGGAGACAAAAGAACTGTTATATACCTGGAGAGTCATATAGTTTCCACCCTTCCTCAAGAAGTTTATGCCTATTCTCTCGGTTTCAGGCCGACCAATGGTATCCAGCACAGCGTCAAACTTTCCTTTTACCGCCAACTCAATGTCCTGTAACATGAGAAACAGATCCAGGTTCATGAATAAAAACAAGATAATCATGGCTCAACTTTGGATCAGCAGATAAACAAAAAAACTGGTGTCACTACCTCGGTCGTGTAGTCAACAGCTTGCTCGGCACCAGCTGCTAGTATTCTATCTTTGGTCTGACCAACACAAGAGGCTGTAACATGACACCCAGAGGCTACCGCAATCTGGATTGCAGCAAAACCTACTGCTCCTCCTCCTCCAAAAACTAATAGCCTTTGCCTGCAAAGAGAAACGTTTTTAAGAAGACGCTATTGAGTCCATAGTAGTAGACAATATGAAAGCATATGTGTATGAAAGGTGGATTAGTCTCAGCTATGCAGACAATAATAATGTCTCAAAATCAATCATACCCTTCGAGTATCCGAGCATTACTCTTCAAAGCACGCCAAGCAGTCAACGCTGCAAAAGGAATGGCACTCGCCTCCTGCAAGAGGCATACACAAGAACAACTGAAAACTCTCAACCGAAAACAATCAAATGGCTAGCCAACAAAGACGTTCAATGATTCGATAGAGGCGCTATTTAAGTGTATACATATCTTCCAACTTACCACATGAGAAACGGATGACGGCTTTTCCGTGAGCTCATCTTCAGAAAGAATTCCATAATCGGTATAAGTACCTCTCAACGCAGTAGGATGCAATGCACCAAAAACTTCTTGTCCTACTTTAAATGACTTGACCGAGTTCCCAATGGCTGCAACTTCACCACTGACATCACGCCCAATTATAATAGGTAGATGTGGTTGGAATACAGAGCGTCCATATCCTGCTCGTATCTGAAATCAATACGCCACATCAGCAGACCAATCATAAGACCAATCTCACTACTCTTCTTCTCAGTATCAAAGACAACATTTTGCATTAAGGAATCTAAAGAAGTGAAGCTAACCTAACCGATCACGCCAATCTTAATCCCTAATTAACGAAATCTCCGATTATATCCAATGAAATCAAAGCGGATCAAGCAGAGAACACTCACTCTGCAATCAAGAGGGTTGACGGAAACAGCTTTGGCCCGGACGAGGACCTCGTTCGGATTGAGATTCGGCACCGGAACATTCTCCCGGAGCTCCAGAACCTCCGGACCGCCAAAGCGAGGCAACATCACAGCACGGCAACCTGTAAAGATGCTCCGAAGAGAACTTAACCTCGCCGGCCGGAAAACCAATCCGGTTTTAGAACTACCGCGCAATGATCTCATCACTCGCATTTCTCCGTCGTCTATTGAAATCAAATTCACTCTTGTCGTCTTCTTCTTCGTTGATGCGAAAATCTGCGTCTTCTATTTTAAGCCTTTTTAGGTTTTTTTTCTTTTTTTTTGTTTACACAGAAACGGGAAAATTAAGACGTGGCAGCATTAGCGTCCGCAGAGCGGGTTCGTTTACTTGACTGTACATGCAAGCTCTTGATTTAATGATTTCGATCAACCGGTTTGGGAACAAACCGGGACGATTCGACCAGAAATCCCAAATTCATTGCAAGCAAAATATTGTCAGCTCAATGTGTGAATTCTTGAAATTGAGCAGAATCAAGCAGTGCTAAACCACTTCGTAATTATGCATACCGAACCAAAAATGAAAAACCATAGTTCTGCCATCAACACATGATGCATGTACCGAACCAAAACCATTAGTTCATCTCAACCAGTACATACATGTGAGAATAATGGCTTTGCATTCTACAATGGTCGAAGCAGAATTGGACAAAACCGAACCGATTTAACATAAAATAAGTCTACAAATCTTTTTGAGAAGCGTATTTTGATAATACATGAGCTAATATAGTTTTAACATCGTGATGAACTAGTATACAACAAGATGGTACATTTTGGGAACCTGCTGCTAAGAAGTACGAGTAATCAAAAGGCCACAGCAAAATTGCAAGAAAAAAGAAAAGACGACCAAAAATTTTCAGATGTTTAATCAGTTTTAGTTCTCGATCGATTGACTCAAACAATTGGCTTCTTTTGTTTCAGCCTTCCTTTACCTTCTTCTTAGGCTTACGCTTCTTTTGTTTCAGCCTCATCCGTGTCTGGTCTTTCACATTTCTTTCCCACTCTCTTCTGTTCTTCTGGTAAAGCAGCATTGCTGCTCGTGCATCATCAACCTGTCATGGAAAGAAGACTTGAGATTTGCGGATCTAAAACATGATAAAGTGGAATCAAAGATGTTTGTCAGATGTACACACTTACAGGGCAATGCTCTCCGTTTTGAATGTCGGCCCCTAGAAACTCAGCTGCAAGATGTTTCAGAGACTTTCTAGTTTTCTCCCTGTTTCAAAGAGTACAGGCGGTTAGTTCATTAGGATTCGATAAAAAGGTCTAAACTTTGGGAAAGCGAAAGCGTAACAAGAATCAGTGAGGGAAAAGAGAAGAGAGAGGTTGCTTAAGTATGAGTACTTGAGAAAGGGCTGATACTCTGCTGTATCCCTGATGTCCTTTTTTGGGTGAGTTAGCAGCAAAACCTGTTGCAAAGTCTGATTCTGTTAAAACTATGTATTGACAACGGAATCAGATTCCGGATTTATAAAACCTACAGACCTTGAGATCATTGTGCAAGGCATGTCCCACGAGAATCTTTCCCTTGATCAACTCCGCTACTTTGGTCTGAGCAACTCGGAAATCTTTGGCTGAAGATTAGAAAGAAAAAAAATTAAGATGAAAGTTTAAAACTTTATAGTAGATGTTCCATTTCGTTTGCACCTTAGAACCTCGGTTTTCGGAGGATCAAAGGTACGAAATAATGAAAGTAAAACCAACCTTTTCTTAAATCTTTAGGTCGAATCCCACTAATATGCGTTCGAAAGTCAACAACACGTTCCACTGGACGGACAAACTCATCGTATAGAACATTTCCCCATTTATTTACCTGTCAATAACACGGTGAAACAACCAGTGAGCTTCACGTAGAAGAAGAGACGGATATCCTCCTCAAGAAGATGGATTAAGAGAAAGCCATTGTGAATGACATAAACTAGCTATTCAATTGCTCAGAACTGAACCAAATTGCATCATGATACCAAAAACAAAAACACAGTAGTTGGAAAAGCAATGTATACCAAGGTAACTCGTCCAAGGGCGCTTTTGGTTCCCTGACTGACACCAACCATTTCACAATCCATAGCCACTTCATCTGTCAAACTACCCACACGTTGGTAAGATTTGATATACACAGATTTCTCAAAGAAAGATATATATTAGCAAGATCCATTTTTATAGCATAGAGAAATTCCTCAACTTTAATTATTAAACAATCTAAGTTAATTCCACAACGATCAACATTCACAGTGACGATAAGATCAAAATATTAGCTTATAACCGAAACTTCTGTACAAGATAATCCGAGAACTAACGAAACCTACAATTCAACAAACCTCTAATTCCTCATAGCAGGAGGACACTAGCATGAAAAATTCATGAAATTCCATAGAACTGTTATGAAGTTTTGTCGATTACAGTGTGTGTATCTCTCAGCTAGTTAGTCATCATCTAGCAATAAAAAGCACTTAGAGACAGAGAGTCCACAGAGCCAAACAGCAAACATGAGTCACCTGGAATCATCATTAACTGGAGTTAAGGGATTTGTCTTAGGAACATCCACCTCCGACTCGGATCTCTCCTTCCTCTTCCCTGCAAGATTTCTACGTAAATTAGAACCACTGAGAGAGCAAGCCATTGCCTACATAACCTAAACCCAAACTTCTCAAGTTCATTTTTTTCCGATTGGGCACACTACCTAATATGGACGTGGGATTTTCTGGGTCGTCGTTATTTGACGAATTTCGATTGCCCGTGCTATTAGAACCAGATTTCAGCTTCTGCAATGACAATGACGAGAACCCTAGTATCAATGGGTGAACAAAGTCTGAAAGAAGAAGCAAGAGTTAAAAGAGAGAGAAAGAGACTAACTTGTTGAAGGAGTGACCAATTAGGGTTTAACTGAACGGGTTTAGGGTTTATCTTCTTCTGCTTTCTCTTCAGATCAGAACTCATCTTCTCCGTTCAGCGGTCGTTTAGGACAAAAAAAAAGATGGCTGAGAAACACGAACTTAAAGCCTTTGGAGCGGCTGTCTCAAGAGTAAAGAGGTTTAAGACCTATTAAAAACGCTGGCGTCTTGATTATACTCGAAACGATTCCGTTTCGTTATGATTGGTTTAACGAAACCAACGGTATTATTACAATTTTTTGTACCGATATAGAATAATACAAATTCCACCACGTTAGGCTTCTCGCTTTGATTAGATTTTGGTATGATTAAAAAAACATGTAATAAATTATGATTTTAGGCTTATAAAAGGTAGGACAAGATATGGCTGTAGTTTTATAATGTGTTTTCTTAACATAAACAGAAACTGAAATGATTACTTGGGCATAATTAGGTGACATGGTGGTTCAACCGAAACAATCACATGGGAGGCACCTCCCTATAAATATTCGAATCATATGGTTACTTGCCTCCTCGGATTCAATTCTGTTTCCGTCACAACTTTTTTTGTTTCTATGACAGATAAAATAAAAGCAATAATAATCAAAATACACTTATTTAGTTTCCAAAACAAAAAAAAAAAACAAAGGGTTTGCAGCTTCTTAAGTTCAGGGTTTTAATATTTAGAATTTAGGCAAAATATGTTTTAATAGATTTATGGTAATAAGAATTATTATGTCTTCTACACATTTGTGTGTGTGTTGGTTTCAATTGTTGGGCAGTAATCTAATCATAGTCATTGACTTGTTTATTAGTAATTCGTTTCGCCTAACTTTTAACCACCGTAAAGAAGTTTTAATGAAATCAAATACGGTGTAGGAATTTACAACAACATCGTTAGTTAGAGTAGAAGCAAACATGTTATTCAATAACGGCTGCCAATGACATGCATCTTTTTTTTTGGGTTAAATTCAATGTCAATGGTTTGATACGAGACAAAAGCAATCTCATAATTAAAAGTAGCAGTAATTAGATGCGAAATCAAAAGATTGTGTTCATTAATAAAAGCAACAATATTCATCACTTACGACGTCGTTCTCGTAATTAGGAAAATCAATTATATTTAATTACCATTAAAAAAAAAGCAATTGCTGTCAGAAAGCTCAAGAGAAACCAATGAAAAAAAAGCCCCCAAAAAAACAAAAATTATTTATAAAAAAGGTAAGATAAGCAGAACTGCATAATAAGAGAATATTTTAAAAAGAAAAGAAAACAGAGAAGAAGAGGAAAATAAAATAAAAACCTTCCGTCACCGTGAGGCAATAAATTAGAAACAAGAAAACCGACGTCTTCCTTCTCCATCCTCCTCTCTCTCTTTATCTATCGTCCTTGGATCTCTCTCTCTCGCTCCCTGATTAATTCTCTCGATAATCAGGTAACTTTATCTCTTATGATCGTCACAATAATCGGATTCTCTCGAGCTTTTGTTTTGATTTTTTGTTGAGTTTATATGGTCGTTTGTTAATATTTGGTGGGTTTGTTTATGCTGATCATCTTCGAAGTTTGTTATATTACACGAGCTGCTGGAGGATTGCATTGTTCTGGGTTTGTCGGAATTAAGACATAACCTGTTTTGATCGTCTAGGTTTGGTAATCTCTACAGAGGAGTTTCAGATTATCCTTGTAATATTACAAGTAGTTGTTGCTGAATTTCAAAGCTTTTTTTTTTTTTAATTCAAATCTTAGTATTAGCAAAAGTCTAGATTTTTTTACTTCATAAAAATCTCAGAATATTCCCTACTTTTTTTAATTCTCTCTTACTATTCATGTTTATTTGGGTTTTGATCTGATTTTGGGTTAAGACATGTCTGTGAAAACCATTTGCTGAGACCAAAATTGCATGTATTTAACCTTTTGTATGGTTAAAAAGGTTGATATGTGATGTCTGAAGGATACAGTTTCTTTTCTTTGTGGCTCCATAACTTGCGATGGATGTATATTACTTTTTTGTATGTTTTGATTCCATTGCTAGATATTAGAGAGTTTTGGTAAGTAGTTGTGCGTATTGAAACAAACTAGCTAGAATCAGCTTGTGATATAATAACATTGAGCTTTTGTTTCTCTTTCTGGGCGAATTTTAACTTTTTAACTACCAGGGGGGGTTTCTGCAACTAGCAATATGAGACCGTTTCCAGATATCCCACCTGTGAACACTGTTCCTAATTTCGAAGCTCATTCTCTGCAAGAACCTTATGACAACAACTCCATGTTCTACGAGCTTCCTCAGTACCATCATCATCAACGTCCTTCAGATCTTGGTCCTGGCATGTCAGCCCCACCAAATTACTATCCCCCTCATGCGGCTTATCATGCTCCACCGAGTCATCCGTTAGCTCCTGGAAGTCATGGTGCAGTTGTTGGAGTTGCTTCCACTGAGCATGAGATGAATGCACATTTTATGGGTCACGGATACAAAAGAAAGAGTGCTGAAGTAATGCCCGGAAATTTTCAGTATCTAAACACTGCACCAGCACCTCCTTGTCCTTTCCCACCGGAGACTGCACCTTTCTCATACCCACAGTATGGTAGTAATTACCCACAACCAGTAGATCAGAGAAGTGTGAGGAACAGAGCAGGGCCAGCTACCATGGATCCGCCTCTCTCGCATGGTCACAACAATTTCATTCAAGGAAATTATGCAGCTCATCCTTTTCTAACTCCTGGCGCAATGTGGTATGACCAACATTGTAATGGCAACACATCTGATGGATCCTCTTCGCTTTGGCCCCAAGCACCCTCTGCACCTTATATGCATGGTAATATCCTTATTCTCAACATTGAGACTGGTTTTCCTGCAAGTTCTTCAAAATCTTAATTCTTCTTCTTGAATGGTTTTTTAGGTAACGTTGTTACAGTCTCCATAGACTCTGGTGATGTCTGCTTTCCGAGATACCATGAAACATCAAGTAGCAGAAACAACACACCATTTGTATACCCTAGGAACAACTATTTTGGCCATCAACCGCCACCTCCTCCCCCTCCTCCCACCGTATACCCTCACTTGGCTTCGGCCTCATACACTGTTCCCGTGACTATTCATGATGCGTACAGTCATGTGGGACCGGTTCAGTCAACTGGGTTTCGGATAAACCAACATCCCCGAGATGATTTTGTAGCTGAAGCGACTCTTAGACTGCCTCGCTTTAGAGGAATTCCCGCAGATGTAACACCCTCTTGAGCACATTTTTCATCTTCCACTGTCAGTTTGTTCGAGAGTGTTGGCTCTTCAATATTGACTTCTTTTTTTTTCTGTTAATATGTGCAGGAAGTTGCAGTTTTCGGGGAAGGAGACTTCTATGATGATGATAATTATGTTGATCATCATCAAGACATGCGCTTGGACATAGAGGACATGTCATATGAGGTGAGTCCACAGTTACTCAGTACCACATAGCTTATCACATGAGTCCACGATTACGCTTCACCGTGTAGATATTTAATGAATTTACATTGGTTTTTATTATCTTATAACACTCAAAACTCGGGTGGTGCAGGAGCTTCTTGCTTTGAGCGACCATATTGGAACAGTGAAGACTGGTTTGTCAGAAGAAGATGTGGAAGGTCTTCTGAAAAGAAGAACGTCTTTATCGAACAGAATCAACCTGGAAGAAGTTCCATCGACCGATTTAGAAACAGATTCCTGCACGATATGCCAGGTAAAGGCAATAAAATCTTGACTTATGTAAACATTCCCCACACACTCAACTTAGTAGTTAAAAAATCTCGTTTTCTCTAATTGGGAATTGACAGGAAAACTACAAGAACCAGGATAAGATCGCAACGCTGGATTGCAGGCACGAGTATCATGCAGAATGCTTGAAGAAGTGGTTGGTTATTAAGAACATTTGCCCAATCTGTAAAACAGAGGCACTGGTCATGGAAAAGAAGAAGGAAAGATAAAGTATAGGAGGAGAGGTTTCTGCGGATACAACCTAATAGAGGTTAACGCATATGGTTTTTTCGACATGGTTTTATATATTGGTTTTATAAGAGAAACAGAGTCAGGGTAAGTTTCAGCCCCAGCTTGTGTAAATTGTACTTTTGGGCACATAATTTGTGTAACAGTTTAAAGCTGAGATTGGCTTAGTGACTATGAAAACTGTACAGGCTTCTTTGGTTCTTTGTACATTTGGTTGCACCTCTGAAGTTTATTTTGCCTTAGTACCATTTTTTTGGTTCATAGATTGTCGAATATGATTGATTGATTATGTAAAAATAAATAAAAATTATAAGGATCTGAGAAACTTACACCAAAAGAAGGAAAGAGAAGAAACCAGAGTATAAAGACAAAGGGAGAATCATCTGTATATCTTGTTCCATAGATAATCAAACTATATAGTTCCCCTAAGAAACAAAATGGGTGGATCTCGATCAACTTGAGCAGCATCCAACCTTCTTGACCTCAGAGACATCGTCCTTAGACCCAACATTGATACTCTGTCCTTTAGGAAGAGTAGCATGATCATCACCAATATCCAAAGCCTTCTTGCTAGCGACACGGTATATTTGAGAAAGCACTTCAGTGAAAGCATTCTCAACGTTCAAAGCTTCGAGTGCAGATGTCTCCATGAAGAAAGTGCTCTCTCTCTCAGCAAAAGCTTTAGCGTCTTCGGTGGAAACAGCTCTAAGGTGACGCAGATCAGCCTTGTTCCCAACAAGCATAATGACAATGTTGGCGTCAGTGTGGTCTCTAAGCTCCTTGAGCCACCTCTCAACATTCTCAAACGTGACATGACGTGTAACATCATAGACAAGCAAAGCTCCTACAGCTCCTCGATAGTATGCACTTGTGATTGCTCGGTATCTTCACCAAAAACAAAGACAAAAAAATATCAACAAAGCTTAGTAAATTACAAGACTTTTCCCTATAACCTTTCCAAAAGGAAGCAACTTTCAACAATGTTTACAAGATTCAATTCATTTGTTTTGGGAAATTAGAAATATGTTAGATACCTCTCCTGACCGGCGGTGTCCCAAATCTGAGCCTTGACGATTTTTTCATCGACGTGAATGCTTCTGGTGGCGAATTCGACACCGATCGTGGATTTAGACTCGAGGCTGAACTCGTTCCGCGTGAATCGCGAAAGGAGGTTAGATTTACCCACGCCCGAGTCTCCAATTAGCACCACCTTGTAGAGGAAATCGTAATCGTCGTCAGCTCTATACGCCGCCATTATGATGAATTCTTTGAATCAGAGAATCGAGGATTTTCAGGTTAACCGGTAACAAAGCGCGTGCAGACGAAAGGAGAAGAGAGAGAGAGACACACACACAGAGAGAGAGAGGAGAGATTTAAATTGTGGGCCCTTGGAAAATGAAGACACGCAAATGGATGAAATTAAACGCACATCTGCTGACGTGTCGGATCCGAATCCGGATAGTATCATCGGGTCGGATATTTTTAAAATGTAAAACTTAAGTTCACTCTTTTTCTTCGTGGAAATGGAACAACTAAAATTCAGAAAACAAAATTTCTTATGATCTCCAGAATCTGCTCAAGTCTCTAACAAAGTACGAAACTGTCACTTGATCAAAAGTTTTAATCAATCAGCCTACGTCCATTTTTTTATCATCTTTCTTTAATTTATACATTTTGAGACTATACAAACTGCGTTTTGTTACTTGGCTATATAATTTGTCCATCTATCCTCTGTTTCCATCATAGAATCAACTGTGACCGAATCTTCCTCATGGTCTATCATTCATCCCGAGCCGGCAGGTTAAGATCCAAACCTTCATCTTTTACGTCATCATCATCTTCATTATTAAGTATTAACTGGAAGGTTACGATCCAAACCTCTCAATTCCATTAACTGCCAAACATGTCTTCAAAGTCATTGATGGTAAGATAGAAGCTGTAGTGCCAAAACATGTCTTCTTCCTTGTTAGTTCTGTGCCAACTATAGTACATATACAAGTGCATGAGAAATAAGATGAATAAAGAAACGAGTAAGAGGAGAACCGAATAGATAAAATTATGGAATATGTTTATCAAGCAGGTCCCGTAGCTCAGTTGGTTAGAGCGTTGGTCTTATGAGCCGAAGGTCGCGGGTTCGAGCCCCGCCGGGACCAATTATTCAGGAAGGTTGATTTTTGTTTTCTATTTTATCCACCCTTATATTTTAGCAACCTCAAAAATTGCATCCCAAACTAATCAATACTACTTGGAAAACCTCTAGAGCTCTTAAACCATTATTTTGTTTTTCCCAGAATCTCATCCTTTATTTTGATCAGTTTCTTCACACTGGCCCAGAAAATTAAAATTATCAGAAACAGCCCCACCTTGTATTTGAAGAAAAGATCAAACACCACCTTGGCCATTGGTTGAAATGTCAATCACCAAGATGGGTTTATTCACCACGGAGAGAGCGAAGCTTCAACTCTTCTCTTCCTCTCTCTATCTCTCTCTCTCTTCATTTACTTAAAACCCACTCAACGTTAACCTTCTTGTGCCTTAAAAGAAAGAACACACATTAAACACCATCTCACTATCACATAATCTGCTTAAATCTTTTAACCTACATCATCTTCGCCAATAAAACCTTTTGAATTTTGTTGTTCTGAATCTGTCGGCTTGATACTGATTGTCTTTTGTTATGGGATCTGGCTGGTTGCTCCGTTCTCTCATCTGTTACAAAGGAACAAAACAGAACAAATCAAAACGAGGCAACGTTAGTAAAAACTCTGTTTCATTCTGTTTTCATTCTCGCATACTAGTGACTTCAAATATATGTTCTTTTTAGGTACCTTCTGAAACTATAAACCGTGTCAAACCGATCGAATCAAGCTCAGCTTCCACTACGCTAACCGTAGAGATCGCTGCTATTCGCATTCAGAAGGCTTTCCGAGCATACAAGGTTTGTCATTGTTCACAATTTTGAAACTGATTTACCGCTGCAATATTTAGCGTTTCTTGCGAATTCTGCAGGCGAGAAAAAGACTATGCAGCTTGAAGAGCGCAAGGAGATTTAACTCGTTGATCCAAGGCCATACAGTGAGGAACCAAACTTCGATTGCACTCAATGTGATGCATTCTTGGTGCGATATACAGAGTCAGATCGGAGCACGACGTTTGTATATGGTGACACAAGGTAGGCTCCAGCACAAAAGATTGGAGAATCGGATGAAGCTGGAGGTTAAGCTTCACGAGCTAGAAGTTGAATGGTGTGGAGGGTCTGAAACAATGGAGGAGATTCTCGCGAGGATACAACAGAAAGAAGAAGCTACAGTGAAGCGTGAACGAGCAATGGCTTATGCTTTCTCTCATCAGGTCAACTGAAAAACTGAAACTCAATTACATTATTTGGTCTGTGTATTAGATACCTTGTAACTCAAGTAACTTTTTGGTATTTGTGTTTTGCAGTGGAGAGCTAATGCTACACAGTATCTAGGTCAAGCATCGTTTAACCTTGACAAAGAAAACTGGGGATGGAGTTGGAAAGAACGGTGGATAGCAGCTCGACCTTGGGAGATTAGGGCTCAATGCCAAGTCACTAAACCGATCAAACCAGCTAGAAAAGCTGAGAAATTATCACCCAAAGTGATCACAAAGAAGAACTCGGTTAAACCGGGTTTGCCAAACACCAAGGAAGCTGCAACTGCAAAATCTAAAAAGATTAATTCATGATTTTGATTAAGAATTTCAACAAAAGAAAAACGGGCTATGTTTACATTTGAGAATTGCCTTGTTTGATTTCTATATGGTTTGTTTTTTCTATAAACTGCTGGTTGTGTTTGCAATTTTGTATGAACACTCTTTTCATTAAATTAGTATGTTTGTTGGGCTTCTATTGGGCTTGAACATCACGAAACGGCGACATTAACTTATTACTATACAAATGCGAAATTCTAGAAGTCTGAAAATAAGGTCTCTTGTTTTGTCCTTTCTCTTTATCTTTTCTCTCTGTCGCTAAAACATTCAGATCGCTAGCTGGTCGTGCATCTAATTAGCTGCTGTATTTGTCCTTCTTCCCATAGTTAAGGTAACCTCTCAATCCCTCCTTTCGATTCTGGATCTCCTTCTTGAATGATGATTGCGTAAATTCATCTCCTTTCTCAACGGGATCGATCTTTCGTATCTGCTGCACTTTCTTACGATTCGAGATTTCTGGAAAATTGAGTTTCTTCTTCATGTAATAAGTTTTTTCAAATCATTGTGCAAACCCCACGTTCTGATTGAGAGATTTCTTTAAGATTTGATTGAAAAGGACCTTTCTTTCTTTTGACCACCAAATTCAAAAATCGAAACTTTTCAACCTTTGGATCGATCTAATCAGCTCCATACTTCAACTTCGTGTAGGGAAAAATCTAATCTTTTTGTGGTGGTAGACTGGAAACCATTCCTTTACTCGAAACTGACCTAAACTTTCTGTGATTATTCGCAGATCTCGAAAAAGTTTACAAAAATGAACAAAAACTCACGGATCGATGATGTACTACCTTCATCGTCTTCTCCAGCTTCAGCTTCAGCAGATGGTGAGCTGAATGAAGACGACATCTTCGCAATCGACATAACTCACGCTCCTCCTCGACATTCTCCCTCGTCTTCTCCTGCGCAACATCCACCTGCTCGCCAGATTCAGAGAAGCAAAAGCGGTTTGAAAAACGTTGAAGCTTCTGGTATCCTCGCTGCTCTTCCTGAGTCTTCTGGAAACAGTTACCTCAACCACGTCTTTCACCATAAGCCTGCAGCTGTTCTCTCCACTTCAGTCTCCTCCACAGCTTCTTCCTCCTCTTCTTCAGGCGGTGGTGCGTCAGCTGCTTCTTCTTCTTCTGCTCGGACCATCCCCACGGCTCCTAAACCGACTCAAGAGAGGCTTCCGTTTTCGGCTTCTTTTATGGGTGGAGGGAAGTTTCCTCAGTCAGCTCCTGTTCAAGTTCCGTTAGCGTCTTCGGCGATGATGAATCGTCATAAGAAGGAGTTCAAGCTGACTGATGTGGTGGACGATGATGAAGAGGAAGAAGAAGAAGGCGAAATGCTTCCTCCACATGAGATTGTAGCTCGGTCTTTGGCTCAGTCTTCGTTACTGTCTTGCTCGGTGCTTGAAGGAGCTGGTAGAACACTTAAAGGGAGAGATCTCCGACAGGTAAGGAATGCTGTTTTCAGAAGAACCGGTTTCATAGATTGATTTTTCTTTTTTTTTCTTTTTTTCAACGAAAAGACCATTCTTTAATTTGTTATCCAATTGAACCTGTTTTATTCGGCCACAGAAGCTTTACGATGTATGTTCATATATGTTGTCTACATTAGACGATTTGTTGTTACTTCACATCAAAGACATTGATGTGATGACACATGTGTTTATATAATTGTTTCTTCATGCTTCACATGTGTTGATGAGACACATAGCTTTAGAGTTGTTTTGATGTTTGATGGGTTTCACATATATTCAATTTATAATGACGGCTTCGGAAAGTTCTTGCATTGGTTGATTTCTAGTCTAAATTGACTAATCTTTTAGGAGTCGTCATAGTCGTCTTCTTCTCACAGAAGAAAAGTGATCACTTTTTGTGTTGTCAATGTGAACCTTTGCTCCTTTCCAATTCTTAAATTTGCAATTATTTATGGGAAAGGATATCGAAGTGAAGAAGGTTAAAAAGCTGTGGCTTTTTTCGGTAGATCTTTTGAAGGAAGAAAAGGCAATGAGATCTTACAAGAGAAAAGAGAGAGGGGGACCATTCTTAAAGTGACAGCTCTTTTACAATTTTGGTTCCATCTTCTTCTTCTTCTTCAACATCCCTCTCAAACCCATAAGATATTTTGAGGTTTAGTAAGAAACGTTTTACTTGGTCATGACAGATAGACTGTACTATATAAATCTAACTGTCCAATCGAACAAACTTATTAATGATATTATCTGTTGACAAACCAAAAATGAAAAAAAAAAAATATAAAGAGGGAATAAATGGTAGATTGGATATGATCTTTCGAGTCATGAGACCTTAAAGTAAAGATTCGGCCTTTCTATCTTTTGGTAGAACGTACTTTACGATATCTCAACCTTCTCATTTGGTGTGGTTGGTGATGTGTTTATTACATCACATGAAAAGGTGTTGCTTTTCTTTTTCGAAGGTAAAATATAAATAATTGTCTGCTCAAATGATGATATCATGCATTTAACCAAGTTTGTATTTTTGACTAACTTGCAGAATCCAATATTATTTTGTCAAAAAGATGAATGTTAGAGAAGATTGAGTAGTTTTGATCAACTTCCTACATTTAGACAAACATGGGTGGCTCTCTATACCTATCTCATGTCCCCATTCTCTTACACATCAAAGAAGACAACATCACATTCAAGTTTGGTGGATCTCCTCCTACCACTAAAGTAGGTGAGAGAACAATTAATGACATCAGACATAGAATAACAATCCTTTTTATTTTTTACTCGTGTGAGGAAAGTTTCACTTGTAATTTAAGGGAACTGGCTAAATCCCCATGATGTTCCAGAAGAAGCAACAATTCAAAAGTTACTGTTCATGGAAAATGACTAACTTTTCATCATTGGGGCCAAAAGGATTGAGTGAGATTTATGATTCAACCCACGCGTATGTTGTTTCACAACAATGATCTATCTAGTTTTGAACAGAGCATTTACCAATCTACGTTTTTTCTTTTAACAGTTTCTTAGCTGAGGAGAGTAGCAAAACCCATATGGTAGTAAAGAGAAAGTTCAAGACTTTATTAGAGCATCCATGGAGTTACACTTGACAAGAACTGCAATTTCTCAAGTATCAGGCTATTGCAGGTAGCACGAGGATGATGATGATACAACACACAACAAAAAGGTTTTCGTACACAACACAACAAGAAGAAACCTTGGGATCTAACCATAATTGAGCTACAGATCTAACTGGTGAAAAGGATGAAAATTACAATTGGCAAGGTCAGGATACCGAATGAAGAAGAAGAAGAAGAACCTGAAATTGAAGGCAACATTTGGTCTTCTTTCTCTACTCTTTCATCCTTTCCTTGCCTTTCTCTTCTAGCCATTGAATACAAACCGAGAGAACGCCTTCCCTGTTCCGAACAATCTAAGCCAAAGCTTTCAGTGTGAATTTAGCTTGACAAGCCCTGCAAATTGTAATTTTTTTTTTTTTTTTGTTGAGTTCAAATGAACAAGAGAATTCCAAAAGTACTGAGTTTTGAAGTAAAAAGGACAGACTTTGGGATAACCTGGAATTAGAGGATATTGTTTCGATTGTTATCAATGGCGAGAAATGGAGGAAGCAGATGACGGCTTGTTGGTGAGACCGTCGTGCTGCTCCTCTTCTTGACCCTGAAACCGTGCTGGTACGCGAAAACCGGAAGAGAATTCACCTGAGGCGAATCCTATTCCCGGGATTGCTGATTGGTGAACCGGCGGAGGAATATGGTGGTGGTGGTGGTTGAGATCGTCGGTGGAGATGGATTGATGGTGGTGAGGATCAAACCAAGCACGGATCATGGGCGTGTAACTGGACTGAAGGGGACCCCTCTGAGAAAAAAGCTGGCTTTGGCCGAGTACTGGCTGAAACGACGTCGCCGAAGGAGGAGGAGGAGGAGGAGGAGCAAAGAGAAACCCTCCTCCTCCGTTTCCTGTATCGTTTGCTCCGCCGCTGTTCCAAGCCACCAGTCTCTGAATCCTTCCGAATTCCGATGACTGTTGCTCCCAACCACCCGTCGACGTGTCATACCCTAGCGGATTGCTCTGCCCATAGAACAGAACAGGCTCGGCGACGGAGGCGGAAGCCGAGTTGTGGTGGTGCTGCTGCTGTTGGTGATGGTGGTGGAGAAGCGACGGTGGACCATCCGGGAACGATTGCAGCGAGAGACGGAGATCTTGGTTCTGGCTATTGGTTCGAGAAAGCAAATCCGGCGGGTGATGATGATGATGATGGTGGTGATGGTAGTTGTGCATAAGGTGGTTGGGAGGAGCTTCCGTTGAAGAGCCAACGACAGGGAAAAACGACTTTATAGTGTCAGCAATCGAATCTGAGTCCATGGAAGGCGGGAGAAAACTCGAGTCGTTATCGTTACTCGGATGCTCTGCTACTCCGTCGAACCCAACGGCCCGTGTAACACCGAACTGAAGATGCTGCTGCTGCTGTTGCGGCGGTGGCGGAGACGGAGATATCTGTGCTTTGGCGGCGGTTCTCCGGGGTTTGGCGTTAGCGGCGGCGTTGCGAATTGCATCGGCGGGGTTCCAGGGAGGAAGCTGAGCGAGCTCGTCGATGGAAGTCTTGGCCTTTTTGATGAGCCAATCGACGGCTTTGCTGGGTCGGTCGAAGCCAAGACGGTCTTGAACGTCGTAGAACTGAATGGCCGTGTGAGCCGAGAGCCTCACGCGCCGGTCGCGTGGTCCTTTGGCGGTGCAGACTTTGCTGTGTCGATCTTTCCTTCCCGTCGACCGAACAATGTGACCACCTTGCACCTCCACGATCTCGCCGCAGCCGCCGTTCGCCGCATCCGCCGCCTCCAACGTAGCACGGTGCCTCATTGAGGAAGGCGGCGGAGCTGGAGGGTGGAGGAAGTGGTGAGCTTCGTCGTCGTCGTTTGCCATTGGTTGAGCATATTGAGGAAGCTCAGCGTCTTCTTCGTCGAGGCGGCGGCGACGGCGACGGCGGTCGTCTGACGGTGGGGAATCCAGAGTCACTCAAAATGGATGTAACTCACGCATACTTGCCTCTCTCTCTCTCTCTCACCTCAAAAACCCTAACCCTAAAAACCAACCAGAGATAGCTCAAAGGCCTAAGAAGAAAGAAGAAAGCAGAAGAAGCAGAAGAAGATTTATCAAGAACAGCAGACTAACCCATGTCGGAATCTCTCTCTCTCTACCTCGTTTAAATTCTATGTACTTTGCTAGAAAAAAAAAAAGCAAAGAAGGAGACCAAACAGATGAAGCAAGCGAGGCAAAAGAAGGGAGATAGAGAGAGAGAGATAGAAAGGGAGATGTGTAATTGACCAATCAAAGAAAAACCCAGAGAAAGCTTTTTCGACTTTTTTTTTTTTTTGTTTCTAAGGGAAATTTTAAAGAGATGGTAAAAAGGAAGGAAAAAAGTAAAATAAAAGAGAGGAGTGTGTGTGCTGTGGGTTGATGATGACGCAACTGGTAAGATGACAGTGTTTTTTTTGCTCTCATTAAAAGAAAGATCTCTCTCATCTAATTCAATTTTCCTCTTTTTATTTTTTCATTTTTTCTTTACTTTGTTTCTTTTTTGGGTAATCGAAGTTTAGTTGTTTCCCAGATTTATTCATTTCTCGTTGTCTCCGAAAACAAAGTAAAAATCTAATTTCAGATAAAAACATTGTTTCATTTTCTTTATTTGCAACGCATACAACATACTTATATAATTCTAAACTATTAAGGATTTTAATCCATATCATGATCAGCGTTTCATAATCGTATGTTATAGAGATGAAAGTTACTGGAAAGAACACCTTTAATTTTCCAGTTTCGAGATTCAATAAATGAATAAATACCCTAGAAGAAAAAAACCTATGGTGTGGGCTGGGTCAAGGTTCAATTCGAGCTTTCGTGCATCTCGGTTTCTTTTTAAGGGTTGACCCATATTGTGGTAATATATAAAAGCTCTGGTTGATGCTCCACTTCTCCACTTTTTGTTGTAAGAATCTCAATAGTTAACTAAAGCAGATTTTATTCGGAAATTCGGGACTTGATCACGCCTAGATACAATATAATATATAGCACAGCTATATAACGCTTTTCGTATTAGTCTATACGCCTAGAACACCTTTTCTTACGAATTTTCATTTTTGATGCTCTTTTTTTTTTTTAATCCTATCTTAGATTCTATAAACTCTCATTGCTTCACTTGAAACTAGAAAAGTATACAAAGAGATATCCTCGTGTTTTGGTTCTAACATCCAGTACTTCTTTCCTACATGACTTTGTCCAAATAATTGTTTTGGCGTAACATGCATATAGCACAAATTCATAAGTATATAAAAGTAATCTGAATTATGAGAATAAGGTGCGTAATAAATTAATTAAGAAAGTTGAGCAAAAGACAATATAAGCTTCAACGGAGATATATTTCAAATCTTTTGAGAATTTTACTTCTAAAATAATTGGTGGGACTCCATAATGCTTCTTCAAACCCAACCAACTGACCACAACTACAACCCTCACAGCTAATCAACATATGAAGTAAGAATGTATATCTAACACAAAATATCTCCAAAAATTGTTAAAAGATAAAAACGAATAGCAACAAAACCTTGTTATTGTTCACACAATTTTATAACATTTTAAATTCGAACACACGCACGGTAAGCTAACATTGTTTTCAAAGTCGTTGAATAAGTTATTTTTTTAACGGAAAAATAAAAAGGTTGACACAACGTATCGTATCATATCATATTGTTAAATTATAGTACTGTTTTATACAGCAATATTATTTGTATACTTTAAACTATTGCGTCTATATTCACAACTACTTCAATGGTATAAATAATTCTGAAAGTGACATATTTATTAGCATTATATAAATGGGTCGATGGACAAACCTAATACGAACACATTAAATAATTGTTCAAACAAAACAAATAATATATCTTACCATTAATTAGATTATTTAATAGAGAAAAGGAGAATTTATGTCATCCCACGGTTGCTTATTAGTTAATTAAATAAAAGGAGCTTTCCAGTTTCCACTTGGAGTTACAGTCATAAATCGCAACACACCAAAATAGAATCATTATATTCAAATGTTGATTATGGAGTTTATGTGAGATTCAACAATCAAGCACAATAACGTCAATAGTTACAAAATGAAATAATATTATAGAACGTCCAATTCCTCATAAAAATAGTTTCTGGCATATGGCCAACTAGGCAAGTAGTATGTATGGATCCATTTTCTTCTCTTAACGATTTCTGTTTTATGTTATTTTTGATATGCTTCAGTATTAAATTAATTGACCACTTGATGTATCTTTTGTTTGTTATTTTACATTAGTCTTCAGTGTATTCGGAGAGTTTAGGTACTAATTGGATGTTCGACAGACGTTTAAGATCAATTCTTAATTCTTTTATTCTTTAAACACACACACACATTAATAAAGAATAATCTTAGCTGTTTAATCAAGTGTCTAACTAACTGTAATCAAACGTATCACGGATACAACAGGATGTCTAAGTTTATCCAATAATATATATATATATATATACATATATATATGTGTGTGTGTGTAAATATAGATTGGAATCTTCAACAAAATTATTACCGTCGATGATGTGATAAGAACTAAGAAGAAGCAGATATCGGCGCGGCGAAGGAAAAGAATGCGATACAAATCCACAAAACAAACTATGTTGTACGGCATATAACGTCACGTGAAATCTTAATGTTACAAACTTGTGAATCCTCCTTCCTGTGAAACGAATCATGATTTCACTCAGTAAGAGACTAAGAGTCATGACTTCGGTATTCCTTGTGTGCGTATATTTTCAACATTTTAGATAAAAACGTGGATGTAATTTTTATTTTTTATAAACAAACTACACCTAGATTCTGTGCAGACACACATGCAATCACGTTGTCTAAAACGGATCGTAGCGACAATTTATCATTATCAGACGTTTAAAGCATGTCGATCCCGAATAACTTGTGTGTAACGTACGTGTCTCGCTTTCAGGTACGATATATCTCCTTTTTTTTATATAATCACAATATATCATATATGCATGTATAGCGTATAGACTCTATTCTTGCTCTTCGTGCATTAAGAAGGACGATGCACAGTCGAGAATTCATAATAAAAACGAAGAGAAGCGACCATTTTAAAAAGTTGTGAAACGATTCCACGCTCATCGAACAATATTCTCGATTATTTAAAGTCCTATTTTCAAAAGAAGCTAGTAACGTATGGACACACGTCCACACAAATATGATTTGCGGGAATTTATGACTATGGTTGATCTATCATGACTCGTCAGTAAAATAAAACCATGCTGGTTGGAATCAATGTTTTCAATAATGGTCAAATAGATAAATTAGTCAATACTACATACTATTGAATTTTTTGGTCAAAGGTTTATTTCGAAAAGGTATTGCATATGTGAATAAACAATCACTCTCGTTATACAAAATTACGAACTACTATATATATATAATATTGTATATAAACTTCTAAAAAAAAAATCTTGAAATTGTGAACGAGCTTGTAGACATGTTGAGATCGTGAAAGTTCATAGCATAAGAAACCATTTTCTTTGTACTAACACTATTCCACCATACTTTTGCTACTTTGTAAACATGTTGGAATTCAGTTTCCACAGTTGAATAATCATTTTTCTTAGGAATAAATTTTAAATTGGTTTGGTAATCTGGTAAAATAAAAAATGTCTTTCCATTATTAGACATTTAAACTCGTCTTTTGTGAGAATTAGGGTGCCAAAAAAAAAGAAGAGAATTAGGGTTCAAGTTGTAACAATTTAAATAGAAAGCTCAATTTGTTTTGTTTCTGTAATAGTATAAGGAGCGACATGCAAATAGCGCAAAACCAACTCATCTGCGATTTGAGGAGAGAGAGACACACACACGTGACGTCGGATTGGCACGTAGGACATGACTTTGCTGGTATATCATAATGACGTGGCGACACATGACAAATGGCTCCACTGAAAATTAACACTTCACCTACTTTACCCTTTGATTATCAAAATAAATTACGATTTTACCCTTGACTGGCAAAATTCGTGCTTTTTGTCGTATGTTATCGATGATAGTACCATTCGGATCAGTTCTATAAAATCATTTGTCTCGATGTTTCCTTTATTCTCAAAAACATAAATTTTATTACATTACTTTTATTTTGTTTTGATTTTGAATAAATATTAAACACCCGTCCGTCCATTCGCTATCAGAAATTATTTTGTTTTGTTCGATATTATTTGTCACTATCGAAGGGTCTCTATTTATTTACTACTCATATTTTCTTGTTGGTGTTGTTGTGTTTATCCTCCAATATTACCTCAACCATACTAATATCGTTGGAGGAAGTAGAAACACGCTATACACACTAATTTTAGTTATAGGAAAAATAAAACACTCTGAATAGGTCTTTAATAAAAACAAACTAAACAGATGTTTTTCTTATTTTCTTAAATCATACAGAAGCTATTTTGTTCCACATATCATTTATTTTGTTTACAAAGAAAAAGAGAACGAAAACAAAAGAAAAAAGGTTAGACATTGAGAAGGGACATAATGTCCTTTCACTCTCTCACTTCTTTTGACATCTATTTATTCATCAAAGTAAGAAAATAAAAATCATAAAGACAGAAAGGCTCGTGATCCAACAATACAAACAAGTACACTATCACCTGTTTGTAAATAAATCAATTACTGCAAGACAGACAAATGCAATTATACCCAAGAAATGTAACTTTTATATATATA